>CM034151.1:170768219-170959073 GCA_019776745.2 Taxus chinensis
TATTCCTTAGATCTCGTCTGCAGCTGGAATCTGAGCATCTCCAGAATTCTGCATCTTTCAGATTTCATTCAGATCCTACACAGTCTGCATATTTCTCTTATTTTCTTGATTCAGTCTCCTAGGTTATCATCGACCTGCCTCTACACTGTCTGGGTCGCGGTCGACCCAGACCAAGTATATTTATCTTTTAGTTGTTTTAATCAGATTGGCATCTAAATCAATCAATAGTGCTTTCATATTATGTATTATTTCAGTTTTTGCATATTCTCAATATATCTCTTTTTTGTGTACGTCTCTTTTGTATAAACAATGGTGGATGACATACACCAAAGAAGTTAACGCTTCTCGGGTCCGCCTTGTCAGGAAACCCCCACCCAGATCATCTAATCAAAATTGTTTTCAGTCTTACTTATAGATTTCATCTGATTTACAACAATAAGGATCCAATAGCCATCGTGCACCCGTATCATCGTACATTCAAGTTAATATAAACCTTCCATCATTTCTGAGTTGTGTAGCTTCTTTAGTAGCTAGCTCATTAATTTTTATAATGAATGAGAAAATATAACAACATTCTTGGCATGCCCGGTGGGACCACCCTTTAGGTGATCTCTTGCATCTCTTGTTTTTGTTTTTTATTCTTTTCTTGTCTTCCACTAACACTGCAACGTGAGGCCCCGCTTTATCACTTGTTCATGTTGGGTTTGTGGTTTGGATTTTTCATCACCCGAGAAGTGCAGATAAATAGGAAAAGCGTTATCCAGGTATTCCACTTTTTTTTTCCATATTTTCTCCTTTTTATATCATAATTTCCCATTCCTGCTTGTGTCCTCATCAAATATCACACTTTGTTTTGGGCTTAAAATGAACATTCCTTTTGCATCCTAGTTTCCCACATAACTTAAATAGGGGTTTAATCTTCTGCATCCCACACTTTATTACACATAGCCTTAAACATCAAAAATAAAATTAGTACATCAAAACATTCCCCTACCTGGTTTTCTAATTGGGATTTCATCACCCAACAACAAACCACCTCAGACATTCCCCAACCATAATACACCTGAAACCAGACATAGTTTTCCTTCTCATAGGTACCTGGTTACCCATCCCATTTTTTTTCATAAGGTAAGAACATAAAAAGAACCGTCTTCTTTACTTGCTTGGGTAAAAAATATTTTCATGCACGTAGTCACTCATTTAAAAACTAAGAGAATGGAACAAAACTTTGCTTCAAACGATTCCTTATCTCAAAATTTTTTCTATAAAATAGCCACCTCATCCATACCCTTGAGAACTCAACCACTTATCGACATCTCTCACCCATAACCCCTTGTTCACACTACAAATTTAGGTAGCTAGAGAACTCAACCGCTTATCCTGTCTAGACTAGCTACCCCACCATCAATCCTATAAGAATCCCTTGGACCATCTAAGGCCCCTCTCAGTGATACCATGTTTGAAGAGCTTCTGGATGTCAATCCAGTGGCACTTCAAGATTGCCTCCTTAGGAGATCAACCCAGATTCCACTAGATGGACCACCGCTCCAACAACTTTATCCTTATCAAACCAATCCCCAAACTACCCAACTTACAACTATTGAGCTTTCTGTATCCCACCTTTCTTCCTCTTCCACTAATCTCTCCACTCATCAGACTACCCAGATAGTCACGCTTATTCCTCACAACAATCAACACTACTCTTCCCCTCACCTCTTCAGTTGCTATTCCCACTAGTGTCCCTAGTCAATTCTCCCAAACATCATACCCCCTATACAAACAATATGATCTTATCAAATCTAGCCCACCTATCAATATTTCCCAATCCCCTTTCACGGGCTCTTTACATTATGCAGTATCTAACCCCTTTCAAAAATAGTTCCAATATGTTCATACCCACATTCCTACTCAACATGTGCCATAACAACCTACCCAATTCCAACTGTCCTATCATGTTCCCATCACCCAACAAAATTTCTTTCAACAACCATCCTTTCAATTATAGCCCATGGTTTACCCCCAAAAAATTCATCAAACACCAACACATCCGCAAGTTCAACAAAAAATTTATCCAACCACTTATTACATGAAACCACCACATCTTATCCCCCAGTAGACTCTTTTGAATGATCCCATGCATAGCCTTGTGAATATGTTAGCCAACCTTGAAGATGCTTCTTTAGGAACCAAGGTCTCATTATCTTATGAGAAAAATCTGTAATGAGCCCATTCACCTATCCATACCAATTAAACCATATCATCTGCACCGGGAACTACCAAAATTCGCTAAGTTTAACAACAAAGAAGATCCACAATTACACCTTTGTGTATTTAAACATGCATGTTATCTTATTGCACATGATCAAGACTTGATGTTCCACACTTTCCCCATGTCCTTGGCTGGTCCCACGTTGGAATAATTCAATAGTATCCCTCAATATTCTATATTCTCTGTCTCCCAACTCACACAGTTGTTTCTATGACATTTTTCGATTAAAATTGCATGAAAAATAACCATCAATGATCTATAGGCCATCTGATAATTTGAAGATGAATCCATTACAAATTTCATCACATGATGACTCTTCACTATAAGCAAATTATCCTTTCCTCTTCCGCAAGATGATCTCATCAAGCTCTTCTCACGCTCGTGTCCAAAGCATATATATTTGAATTTACAAATTCAATCATTCCAAACCTTTGAAAAGGCCTTCACCATGGCCCACAAACTTGAAACATGTGCCCTCGAGTAGGGAAATTTAAAACTGAAATCAAATAAACCCAAATAATAATTTACTAAACCATCCACACCAAATGACAAATCAAAGGTAGAGTCCAATGCTGTAGTTGTTAAATCATCTCTTGCATCTACATCTAGTACATGGAATCAACAATGAGTCACTCGACCAATGCCTAACTATACTCCCCTTGGGGAGTTATATAATACAATATTTGAAAAATTAATGGAAATAAACCTTATCACACTTTCTCCTAACCGACCAAATGATGAGTCAGGAATAAAACTACACGGTATCACAAAGACCATTACTGCAAGTATCACCAAGTCTGAGGTCATGACATAGAAAGATGTCATAATTTTAAGGATCTAGTCCAAATAATCATTGATCAAGGTCATCTCCAAGTTGACAATATAAATGCTTCACCCAATAAACTGCTCAATATTTTTAAACAACCTTTCCCAAATCATACATTGACAAGCTAAGCTACCACTTCTACTATAACCCAAACACCTAACACTATTACTATAAACACCCTGAACACTACCGATTAGGAACCTATCCCATTAAAAAATTCATCATTGACCACATCCATTCCCTTTGATATCCTCCCTACATCTGTTATACCAACATCTGTCTCAGTGTCTACTTCCACATCAACAACTACCAGAACCCCATTAGCAAATATATCATTCATGCCCTTAGAGACATTCATGAAGCACCCATTTCAGCCTATTTACACATCTGACATTGGTTCTTTGTCAACTCTCTTATCCACCTCATCATCTACTTCATCCATTCCAGTAGGCTTGACCACTTTGCTTGTATCTATCCCGTCCTTGTCCATCATACCGTCTATGGAAGCTATACCAGTTCCTTCTCCCGTACTCTCCCCGCATCAACTGTTGTGGTTACATCTGCACCACCTTATTATTTCACCCCAACTTAATCATTTGAGAAATGTTTAAAAGAACTTTACCTTGGACTTACCTCAAATTTTCCTTTTATGTCATCAACATAATCCCCTCGATCCCCACCTTCTATGGATCATCTCAAGTAAATGTTGTTTCCTATACCCAAACCAACTATGGCATTACCATCTGACTCCCTAGTTAAGTTCATTACTACTCCTCTCAAGGGTGCATATTTACATATAAAATCTATAATCCTTCCTAGAGTTAAACCATCCAATTCAAAATTGCTTGTTTCAGAACCACAATAATTTTAGCCCACCAATCCAAGAAAATTGAACATTAAAACACCAATCAATATGAAAACTGAATCCAAATCGTCAAAACATCAATACACTCAAGTTTTACCCAAAATTCCCCAAGTATCTCATAAGGCATATTCTAACACTTTAGTTAGAACATATATAGAAATATTTTAACACTTATTGCAAACTTCTGCAATCACGCTTCCTCCTATTAGGGATTTTGACCCAAAAGGAAAGAAGCCTATATGGTTCAATCCCAACCTTATATGTGCCTTTCATCATACCTATGGGAAAAATACTGAGCATTTTAGAGAAATGCATGCCATTATCCATCAAATCATAAAATAGGGAAGACTTTCCCTTGGAATGAGTCAATTCATTCCTTCCACAACCAGTGGAAGGCATCGAATATTTTGCCTTCAGGAGATGACTCACCCAATGATGGCCCTCCTTTGTTTATCAATGCAATTTGGGTGACCACTCCATCTAGCCCATGCAAGCCGAAATCAATCTCCAACCAAAAGCCAATACCTTCATCACCATCCCTCCTCCTAAGGAGTTGGTCACATTGTCAAAACTAAAGGTTTATGTTTTAATGGCTCCTAAGCCTATTGAAAAAAGCATCAAGCCCCAGTTAAAATATCACTCTACGAGCTCATCCAAAGCTCGCCAGATCATAGACATGCTCTTATCTAAGACTTAAATCACATTATGAAATTTGATGATGAAGCTCAACCCTTCACATCTTTTGTAGGAGCACTTATTGCTTTTACTGCTACATCATTCAATAAAATGGAAATTCCTGACATTCCACCAGAAGAACACAACCTTCCACTCTTTATTATGGTTAGGATCAATGATATGTTCATTTGGCAGTCCATGATCGACAATGGGGCAAGGATTAATATTATTCCTTTATACACTTTCGACTAGCTTAAGATCCCAAAGGAATTTGTTGCTCAAACACCCATGCTTCTTCATGCTTTTAACAATTCCATTGCTTCTACCTTAGGAATAGTCATCCTTCCTATCCGTGTCGGTGAGAAACTCATCCATTAGATCTTCTACATCATCAAAGGAGAATATAAATAAGATGTTCTCCTCAGACGACCATGGATTTACACCATGCATTGTGTCCCATCTACACTTCATCGTTCCCTCAAATATGAACATGAGGGAAAGACCCCGATGCTTCCTGGGGACATTCCTCCCTTTAAAAGATGTAACATGACTTATAGACCAAATGAAGTACTCATCCCTAAGGATGATCCATCTACACTGTCCAACAACTTAGTCATTCCCTCATCTAAAATCCCTTACAAGGACTCCATGGATAACGTAATGGAACAAATTACGATGGGGGAGTATATCTTTCTCAAGCTCAACACCCTTCCCACTCCTCACCATATCAGTAGACCCGATAAGGAGCTTATGTACCAACCAAATGTTGGGGATGTTGTTCCTTTCGGTCCACCACATTGTCACACCAATATTATTTTTGGTGGTTTTGATACTCCCTCTTCTCACATTGATGAAATTTCACACGCCAAAATTTATACTGGAGGATTTAGCTTTCTCGATAACCCATATTTTTCCTATAACTATCTATATCATTGCACCTGGAAAGGATTTGGATTAGGTTGTTATGAACACGACCCATAAGGACTTATTCTTGATTAATGTCATAAACCTTATGAAAAGTTTGGGTTAGGCTACTGACAACAGTCCCATGATCCCATTCTACCATTTGAGATTCTCATGGACATGCCTCCTCCACTTTCTTTATCTTTTCTAACTTTTTAAAGATGTGGACCTATCTTCTTTACCTTTTCCATATTTTCCAACCCTCGAAGATCTAGACATGCTTGAAGAAATGGACATACCTTCTTTACTTTCTTTGTCCCCTCTGACTCCTGAAGACATGAACATACCTTCTAAATATTTTTTGACTCTTGAGGATATAGAACGTGATGACACCATTTCCATTACTTTTGACTTTTTTTTTTTCTCCACCATAACTTTGGGACCAACCACCTATCAGTATGATAATCAAACTAGGTCAATTCCTCTTTGCCATCCAGAGATGATATAAGAAGATTCTCCTACTGTTGATGTCCTTCAGTGTGTTGATGATGAAGCCATAATTTCCCACATGGGGTAGAATATTCCTATCTTCAGAAGACCTTACCATCTGACTCATCTAATCTTCTTAACAAAGCCACCATTGATGTCAATATCAAGAATCTACAGGAGCCTCACATTCTCAAAGTAGGCCCATCTCTTGATCCACACAAGATAGAATCTTTCACCACATTCCTCTCCCATCATATTTAAGCATTTGCATGGTCATATTAAGAAATGCCAGGTATTGATCCCTCTATCATCATTCACAAAATTGTCACCTATCCCAATTCTAAACCAATGAAGTAGAAGCTTCGCCGCAAGCATCCTCGTGTCACCATCCTTGTTAAAGAGGAGTTACAATACCTATTTTCAACTAATTTCATCATCCCAATTGATTATCCTCAATGGGTTTCCAACATTTTCCCCATCGCTAAAGCATCAGGAAAACTATGCATATGCATTGATTTTCAAAATCTTAATCTCGCTTGCCCTAAGGATGACTTCCCTCTCCAAAACATTGATCAAATTATGGATCTTACCGCAGGTCAAGAGATGATTTCTCTCATGGATGGTTTCTTTGGTTATAATTAAATCCTCATTACACCGAAAGATCAACACAAGACATCCTTCATCACCCCTTGGGGGACCTTTTGCTATCACATCATGCCCTTCGGTTTAAGTAATGCCGACACTACTTATCAGTGAGCCATGACTTATATCTTTCATGACCTCATCCACAAAACCATAAAAGACTATGTTGATGATATTTTGGGAAAATCTAAGCATCAACGTAACCATATTTCCATTCTTGAAGTCCTTTTTGAGAACCTTATTAGCTTTTGTCTTCATCTCAATCCAGCCAAGTGTCTATTTCAAGTCTTAACGGGAAAAATCTTTAGCTTTATCGTATCTATTAAGGGTATTAAATGTGGCCCCACGAAAATTAGGGAAATTATCGAAATGCCTCCCACTTCTAATCTTAAGCAACTTCGCAGCCTTAAAGGCCACCTTCAATCTATCCACCATTTCATCTCGCAACTTTCTGATCATTGTAAACCTTTTCATCACCTCTTTCTCAAGGATATTAAATTTGATTGGGATCACGAATTTCAAAAATATTTTAACAATCTTGAACAGTTTCTCCTGTATCCACCAGTGCTCATTCCTCCATGCGAGGGGGAGCCATTTCATTTATACATCTCTTCCACCAATCATGCTCTAGGAGCCATGCTAGCACATCACGATGACCAAGGTCATGAACATGATGTTTATTACATTATTTGTAATCTTCATGACTATGAGACCCACTACACTAAAGTTGAAAGGTTGTGTTACGCCCTATTATTTACTACGTCCAAGATTTGATATTATCTTCTCAATCACAAAACTTATGACACTGTATTCTAAACCTTATCACAATGATTGCGTTACTTGATGGCTCATGCTCACGAATTTTTTTGACCTCAAATTTATTTCTTGAAAATCCATTAAGGGATAAGCTATTGCTGAACAATTGATGGAAGCCCCTCTTCCTAGTACACATTTACCTCATGAATAATTTCAAGATGAATCCATTAATCAATTTCATCATGAATATGACACTCTCAAATTCACTCTCTTCTTTGATGGTTCAAAATGGAAGAAAGGGGGAGGTGTTGGTGTCATTATCATTCCTCCTTGGGAAAATCCTATTCCCATTGCATATAAACTCAATTTTG
The DNA here is from genome assembly GCA_019776745.2 of Taxus chinensis. Classification (NCBI taxonomy): domain Eukaryota; kingdom Viridiplantae; phylum Streptophyta; class Pinopsida; order Cupressales; family Taxaceae; genus Taxus; species Taxus chinensis. Next base: position 170,776,016 of record CM034151.1, read on the forward strand.
AGTGTACAAAAAACATGGCAGAATATGAGGTCCTCATCTTGGGAATTAAATTCCCATCACCTTTAAGTCATATTTAATCAACATTAATTAATTAATTAATTAATCATGCCCTAACCAAATTTCCATTTTGGAATGCTCTTATGCTAAATCTACACTTATGCTTTTCCCTACGCTTTTTCCAACCTATCTCCACTGCCAAACCACATACACCTCATCCCTAAACAACCCCTTCCTACCTAATTCTTTAAAGAATTCGTCTAACTCCTAAAAAAACAAGAAATCACGCTAAAAATAGAAAAATATTCCCATTGAGGAAACTTCCCCATGAGCAGCGGTGACCCAGCCCAGTTGCCATTGACCCTATAAAGCTATGTGCTTAATTTATATTCCCCATCAAATGCAAGTAAAATCAAATAACTCTCTTACAACTTGTAGACAATCTTTCATGCTTGAACAATCTAGAAGCTATTACAGACCTCCCAGACCTCCTTACAACGTACATGCGTCAAGCGTGATTGGCATTTTTATGAGATTATCACAATTTTACATTTCTTTAATCAGTTTCATCGTATTATCTTGGTATTTATTGTATTTAACTTTTTACAGGTTTAGAACATTAGCAACCAGCTCGTAACTTCATCATCAAATTATTTCTGTAAATCTATACTTGCAGGTTGCTCATATGGCTTGCCTTTCCTCAACCTTATCCATTTCTATCATAGTCACCATCGACCCTAACAGGTCACCGTCGAATCAGCCTCAATATCCCTTGATTTTTGTTCCAAATCCATCCTCAACCCTTGTATGTGCTTAGCCTCTGTTCTAATTTGCTATAATATCATCCAATCTCTCTACCATAGTGAAATCAACTTGTTTACACCCCAGTCACCATTGACCAGGATCCCTCTCTGTAATCCTTGTATTTTGTTGTTTTCCTAGTTTCTATTCCTTTAGATCTCCTCTGTAGGTTAAATCCAACATCTTCAGACTTCTATAACTTCCATATTGCATTTAGATCATGCACAGTCTACATATTTCTCTTATTTTCCTGATCTGGTCTCTTAGGTCACCGTAGACCTACCTCTACACAGTCTGGATCACTGTCAACCCAGACCAGGTATATTTATCTTTCAGTTGTTTTAATCAGATCGAAATCTAAATCAATCAATACTGATTTTAGATTCTGTATTCTTTCAGTCTATGTATATTACCAGTATATCTCTTTTTTGTGTATGTTTCTTTTATTTAAACAATGGGGGGTGAAATCCGCCGAGGAAGTTAACGCTTCTCAGGTCTGCCTTTTCAGGCAACCCCTGCCCAGATAATCTAATCAAAATAATTTTCAATCTTACTTGAAAATTTCATCTAATTTATAGTAACAAGGATCCAACAACCAATGTGCATCCATATCATTGTACATCTGAGGTAACATAAAGCCTCCATCATTTCTAAGTTTTGTAGCTTCTTTAGTAGCTAGGTCATTAATTTTGATAACGAATGAGAAAATACAACAACAATAGCAGGTTATCGGGACATTTAAAAAACATTACCCATTTACTTAATCAATAAAAAAAAATTATCATAAAAATATAGTGTATATTTGAAATTGAAAAATTAGATGTAAACCTCAACATTTATTGAAGGAATAACATAATCTTTCAGAAAATATTTTCACAAAAATAGTCCTATTGATTGGATTATCATGACAATCCAAAAATACAATTATAGTGGATATTGAATATATTTTTCTATTATGTGGTATTCATCCTTGTGCCTTATTACCAATAATTATTTAATTTTGGGGCTCTCTTATTAAAAAAATATTTTTTGAAATGAAGGCTACAATTTTTTTGGCAAATGAATTCTATAACACCTCTATTGGTAGAAGCGTGAATATTTAGTGTAGTCGTTACAACCATAAAAGACACCATAAAGGTAGAATAAGAAAAATATTAAAATTAATTTTGTTTATATTTTGGAATTAAATTCAATGTAGTTGCAACCGATAATTGACAATTACATTTTGGGCTTTCATATCTCTCGAACTGACAGATGAAACCTTATATAAGTGGTCTCATATGATAAAATGTATACATAGTTCCAACACTTTGAATTTAGATACCACACATGTGTGTTATTATATGTGGATAAATGTGGTGGTATTAGAACCATCAATGTTTCCCTTCATTAAGAAATGTCCCTTGCACATAAATAAAATGTTTCACTATTTTAAAATATAGTATTACTAAAATTTGGGTACAATTTGTTATATAATTTCTCTTGCCATCTCACACCTCGTGCATTCATGTTCTTGTTGACAATAATTATTTCAAGTTGTCACTTGTTTGTTATGAATTAGTGTGTTAGTACTCACATGGTCCTTAATACGTGTAATTATCTTTATATAAAAAGTTTTAACAACTTATATAAGCTAGGAGTTTGGCATGATAATGTTGTGAGACAATTGTACATGATTGCTGGGTTGTTCAACCAAATCAAAATTATATGAGAGATATAAGAAGGTTGATATATTCTATATGTGTTAGAGAGATGTTTCTCATCTAAGTTATACTCATAAATCTTAGCTTTACGTGCAAAAGAGTACTCCATTATATGTGTGCTGTGAGTTTTTGAAACAATTTCAAACATTATTGATGTGGTGATCAATAATATTTATTATTATACATGGAATTTTATATTGATAGTTATGTGGTGTAAAACTAAACAAATATAAATTTTATATTCATTTATAATCTCTCATATGGATTGTGTGTGTGTGTGTGTGTGTGTGTGTGTGTGTGTGTGTGTGTGTGTGTGTGTGTGTGTAATATCTAGATTCTATTTTATTACAATTTAGTAGTAGTAGAATCATTGTTTACATGACATATTCGTTACTTACATGTATAATTTTTGAAGTTTGTGTGCGAAGTCAATTACCTCACATTGTGCCATGGATTTATGCTTGTATTCCTCTTTGAAAGAGAAGAATTATAATTCATGTTTTTATTTTAACAGTAAAAATTCTTATTTACTACTGTAGAGCAAATTCAACATTCAAAAAAATATAAAGAGATCACTCGAAGAAGACTTCATTGTTGTGGTTTCCATAATGATTCTATTAAATATTAATTTTATTTAAGTAAACTATTTTTTTTTATCTTACTATTAAGGTGCATATAATTTCTTTGCCCCCTTATGGTTTTTTGGTGTCATAGCTACTTATCAATGGACACAATAAATTTCCTTTTTATCTTTCTATATTTCAAAAAATTCTAATTTACAACCCTAAAATTGATTAACTATTAAATTGTTAACATTTGTTTCACAGAATTCTTTCTGGTTTATATTTTTCTTTTGGTCGTGGGAAAGCCTTTTATTTGTTTGAGTAGTAAATTATATATTATCTTCACATTATTTTGATACATCTTTATGTCCATATAACTAATGTAGTACAAGTATGACCTAAAATATTTATTCCATGGAAGTAAGGAGGAGATTGTAAGTACATAAGGGATGGGGTAAGTAGTTATAATTTTTAGACCCACACCCATTCATTGAATTCCATTACTTAAGAAACACAATTTTTTTTCTATTATTTTCTAATAACATATAAGATTGATAATAAATGGTAGCCTAACCAAAGGTATTTTTAATTGAAATTCAAGACTACTGTTTAGATCTTGTACAACTATGCAACTTTTCCCCCTTTACGATTTTGTGAAATAGGTATAGTTATCATCTTAAACCAAATTGAAAACAAATTATGTTTGTGCTTTGTTTATTACAATAATACATTTTAAGGACAAGAAAATTTATAATGTGTTATTTTTGTACTTATAAATGAGAACAAACATGAAAAAAACATACTTTTTGAATTATTTAAAATATAAGAAACAAATGGAAATACTACTCCAGCTGAGAGATCTTTGTTCAAAACAATAGAAGTAGGTAGGGTGTGCCAATATCCTCTACAACCACTAATGATTAGCCTCACTAGAATACAAAATAGGTTAAAAAACTAAAATAAAGGAAGAAAATTCTAAGATAAACCTACCCAAAAAACTAGAGTCATCGAGAGACAACCAAGAAAATTGAGAGTTGGTGAACCAACATGAGGACATACCCCAGAGTAGATGAGCCACCCAAAAAATAGGGAAACAAATAATGAAATGAAGATGTATTCAGGAATCTACATCATACTTCAATCCCTCCATACCATTATAATAATAAATACCGACCCATGTTGACTTGACCAAGGGACACCAGGTGCAAACAAAGAAAAAGTCAGCAGAAGTGAAAGATAAGCAAATATAACACATAAAACCTTCCTCCAAGTTTATATTGCAAACATCAATGATAAGATTGTGGAAGTATTACAATTGTAAAATCCTTGAACCATTGGATTATGGATGATCTTAAATTGATCTCCAAATGTAGAAATGGAAATGCTATGAGTACAATTGAACATAGGGAAGGATTTTCAATATGCAGATATTAAATAGCAAATTAGTAGATTTTTGTTGTAAAGGTTCTAGAGATCTCAAGAGAGGGTTTATGAAGGATAAGGCCTATTTTTTATAGAGGCTAAGGAATGGTTGCAATTTTTTTAATGAGATTATGAATTCATATTATTGAAATAACATTAGAGGAAGTTAAAATGAATTCATTTTCCATTGAGGGGCAATGAATTTCTATCTTTTATTCAATGAGGTGGTTGTACATGCAAATTTGTTTCCCCCACCTTTGTAGGATTCTAGAAGTAGAGTTGAGTGGAGTGATTAGGATAGTGAAGTGGAGTTTAAGTGGAGGATGAATAGGAAAATATATTTATTTTCTATTTTAAATAACTAATTTAATTATCTATGAAGTGTGAGTAAGATAATTAACCACTTAATTAAATAAATATTTTAATTAAATTAGCTAAAGGGTGTAGGAATTAAATTTAATTCATTCCAAGGGTATCATAGAATTAAATTAATTAATTCTAAAGGGTTACGATTTAAATGATAGAATTAATTTACTTAATTCTAAAGGGATGTACTCTAGTAGGATAGAATTAATTTAATTAATTCTAATGAGATGAAATTAACTTAGTTAACTCTGAAGGGATGTAAATATGATATGAATAATCCAAGAATAGGCTATAAATAAGATTGTATTTTTAGGGTGTTTACATTTTACCCCTTTTAAAGTGTTATTACGAAGTGATATCATTTTAAATATAGTGGGCACATGTATATCAATGAGTAGAAGACATGGAATCCAGTGGAAAATTGAGATGCCCCAACGAAGTGGAACATTGATATGCCCCAATGAGTGTGAATGCTAAGGGGATGCCCCCTCAAGCATATGGGAAACACAAAAAGTGGTGGAAAAACAATTTATAGGAAGAAGAGAAAGGCCAAGGAAAAGGTAGATAAAGGAAGAGGGAAGGAATTTTGCTCGTAGCATGAACTTTCATTTAGAGAGTGAAAGTTAGAGAAACCTTGTTTTGTTGTTGCACAATAGAGTTTTCATCATGATTATGAAAGAATCATGATATTTAACCCTTTATGTGCATAAAAAATACACACACTGCAAATAAAAGTGAAAAAGGAAAAACAAACCCAATATACACAATAGATGTAGGCGCTATGGTTATAAATGAACCAAGATGTTAACATACTACTTATAATTGGTCTAAAGCAAAACAAGAGACAAGAAACCAAATATACACCATAAAATTAGGTGTCATGACTATAAAGGAGCCAAGACAATAACAAAATATGTGTAATTGGTCCAGAAATAACAACAACAATGCAACACAACTTTGAAATAAAGAAAGTTACTTTACCACTAATGTGTTCCATAGTGATAAGTGTCAGATATAAATGCCCCCAAGTGATTTATTAGAAACGCAAGGGGATTGGATTAGGTAAAATATTGGAGTAATATTAGATACTCCTCGTGACACTCCTGTCAGATCCCATTGAAGTTTGATCTGTATTGGATTAAATCATTTTTCTAGGCAAATATGTTGATATGCGAGGAAAAACATGAAAACCAAGGGTGCCTCAAGCGAAGTTATATTGCGAAGGTTTAATTGATTATTTTTACTCTGAGCATAGATATATGCCATAGGATAAAAGTGGTTATCATAAGATTATATGGAATGATCAGTAGGAATGCCTTTAAATAGTGATATGAATGAAATGTGTTATACAATTGTTGAGATTTTGTCAAACATTTTTTGAATGTTTTTATTTTTGATCTATATTTATTATTTTTGCAGTATTAATACTATTTTTGGTATTTTTGAACATATTTAAATGTTTTTGGATTTTTAACATATTTTAATGTTTTTGAATTTTTGAACGTATTTGAATGTTTTTGGATTTTTGAACATATTTAAATGTTTTTTGGATTTTTGAACATATTTGAATGTTTTTGGATTTTTGAACATATTTAAATGTTTTTAGATTTTTAAACATATTTGAATGTTTTTGGATTTTGGACTTGATAAAAGGGTACACCATCTGAAATCATGTTCAATTTTCTTAAAGCATTTCATTCCATTAACACACTGAATTATAGATGATAGGGTGTCAAACTCCACTATTGAATCAAAAAATCTAAGAAGATGCGAGGGATCACCACCGAGAGCCAAGAAGGACATGAGAACTAGGAGAATAGTGATATGAAAATGAAGATGATGGATTCCAAGACACAAGGTGTAATTGCAGACACCTAAATTTGGTTATGTTCCCCTTAGCCCCTGATCGGATAATTAACTTAAACATAAGCACCTAACCATGGACCCCTTTCACCCCACATTAATAATTAATTTAATTAAATTAAATACCGATCCTAACAATATCCATTATTTTATTACCTTAATTGACCTAATTTCCACCTCACCTAGATACCTCATCCAACCACCTCACCCTAGACCTATTCTTGGCACGTTTCCATAACTAACAATAACTAAGTCTTACTTGTCTTAATGAGATAAGATTTGGTCTAACCCTAAAATCAATGCCTAAGATTTCTCTAACCAAATTCCCGCTCATCAGAAGGGAAGCTTCCGTTGTGATCCACTATAAAAAAACCAACTTGGCCCAAGAAATTAAAAAAGATCTACCCATTTTAGTAAACCTAGGGAATCCTGCTAAACTGATGCCAGTCAGACCTAAACCGACACCGGTCAAGACGGAACCGTCATCGGTTACAATTTGTTCACCTTAGCAACCTTGTTTGAGAGGTTGGCACATCATGGAACAAAAGAGATGAGATTAGAGCTGCATGCAAATAAAACCATCATCCTTTCACACATCTATACACTCACAGCCAGCACTAGGACAAATCCAGAAGCATTGTACTCACGGAAGCACTCTAGGATTCATTGCTACGGTACCAAACACCATCCTTATGATAAACTAGCATTACCATTCAACCATCTAGTTTACATCACAGTAAGTGTATCCCTGACCAATATTGTTATTTAAGTTAGGAGCTTTTGTTTCTCCTGTTATTAATCTACACTTTTCATTCCCATTATTCTATCCCTTACTAACCTATAACCCAACCATTTCCTTAACCACAATGCCAGATCACCCATCCTTACTAGTTGTTCACCCTTGAATACACCTGATACTTCTATAAACCTCCTGATCCACCCTAAAATCTATATCAAATCCAAGATCAAACCTTGCAATCATATCTCTTTGAGTTTCATACATCCCGACCTTACGATGCTGGTTACCCATAACTATCGTTGGTTTTACATAAATTGTCACCAGTCATACTAGACTGATTTTGGTCTCTGTGTTTTATACCCTGCCCAAGAATAGAGCCAAAAAACCTCCTACCCATTGACCTAAACAACCCAAAATCAGACCCTGACCAGTCCCAGTACCTTGACAGTTACCTCATCCTTTAGATCCAACTATAGCCTAGCCTGTTGTGATTGGATTTGCTTATTGTACTTGAATGAGATACCAAATCATATCAACTACAGTAGGAATTTACTTATTTATCACATTAATTTGTTTTAAACAATGGATTGACAACCATCTAGGAAGTATCACACTTCCCAGGACTAGCATATGCTAGGCAGTCCATTGCTATATATCATTTAACTTCTCTTTTGTGGTCTTGTTTTCTATTACAGGTAGTTCCTCCTAGCCAAAAGGAAGCTCTCACAATCAGCACTAGATCGAGAAGTCAGAATGCACGCAACAACCATCAACCAACCCATTTAACAGGTATTCCTCCTAGCCCATAACCCTATCTATTTCATCATTCAAAAATGTAAAGAAAATGGTGAAACATTTTGGCATGCATGGTGGGACCCATCAGGGGTTCTATTGCATTTTCTTCATTTCTAGGTGAAAGTTGTGTGTTTTTTTCCCTTTAAAAGGATTACATAGTAATTTTCTTCCCTAGTAATCCTCTCTTCTTTCTAATTTCTCTAAAAGAAACATTTCTCTTGGTGCATTTAAAAGGAATCATTCTTCTTTCTTTCTTTTTGCATTTAGTGAAAGAGCATACCCTCTCCTATTCATCATTTGCTTCATCGAACATAATATTTTCAATTTGGGCTTAAAATTGGTTGCATTACATTCTGATTTGCTGCATTTATCTCACATTAAAATGAGGGAAACCTATATGCTGGAAGTCATGCCCAGCTGATGGTTGACACAAAGAATCGTAGAAAGCACATTCTCTCTCTCTCTCTGTGTCTTACCAAACTTGCATGAAAGTTGAAATATACACATCTTTCTTAAACAACATCTTACCTGGGAACACCTGTCAGTGATCACATGATCCGATAGGAAGGTACTCCCCAGCTCGTTACTTCTATTGAGTCATTACCTCAGAAGATGGCCCGCCCCCACCATAACATACCTAAAACCTCTCCTTTTAGATATCCTTCTTCGTAGGAAGCCTTCCTCACCAAAACTCTATTATAAATTCATGAGTCAGTATTCTAAATAGCATAAGCTCAACACATTAAAAATCACTTGTTAGGTACGTGTTTTTAGTGTTTGATTGACATGCATTTTGAGGTGTGAGGATACGCTTCTCCATTTTTCCATTCTGTTGCCTTACACACTCCACAATCACAGTTGGAGTATTTTGACTTCTTCTGAGTGTGTCAGGACTTCATTGCATCATCTCCAGACCTCTGGGTTGATTACTTATCTCACTAAAATTTACAACAATTCATTTTTCTACATTTTTCAATTTTTATAGGAACCGGCATTGATTTTTCTTGGCCGGTATTGGTTTTGTGTTATTTTGGGTTAAATTGCCTAAAGAACCCTTATTTCATTTTTATTTGTTGACAAAGTTCCTGTGAGTCTCTGTACTCTCTCTACTTTGATAAATAGTCATCATACAACTTGTTCATCTAACCATCACCAATCTTTACCTCATTTGGTAAAATTGTTCCTGTCTCACAGTAACTGACCTCAGTTACCCCTGAACTGGCATCAGTCATCCTTAATCAGCGTTGGTTACCCTGTATTGAACATCAACTGATATATTACCAAAATCTACCTATAGACACTTGTTTTCTTCATTCTCACTGCTCCTTGTGTCATCTACAGGATACAACATCACCTGATATACATTCATTCACATGGTGTTGACTCGCAATCAAGCTAATGCTCTTATATTTCACACAAGTCATCAACCACTCCCACCTAGTCCTTTTCCACCCTCTGTCCTATCACCCATGGATCTAACCCTAGCTACCACCATTATTGCAGGTGATGAGGAATTTTCATGACTCCTTGATCAGAATCCCGTGGCCTTATAGTTATACCTATCCCATTCTTCTACCCGGGACTCCTCAGGTCAATTGATATATGGCATGCCTATATCCATCTCTCCTGCCCTTATTCCCACTTCTGCATCAGCCCCTAATAATGTGGCATTACCTTCACCTACTTCACCCCCAGTGGTTTTCATAGCTAGGACCCATACCCACCATGACTGTTACATCTGCAGTATCACTCGCACCTGTAGTATCTGTTGTCCCCTCATCGACCACCCAGACCATAACCCCATCTGCACCCATTGTCTCACAAATACCCATTGCAACACAACCACCTGTGGTGTCAGTGACCCCTACTCCATTCCAGAATCTTTTCCTCTCCATCCCACAAACACTTCCCCCAATCACTACTAGAGTCACTATGACCATCCCACCTACATACACATACTATCAACAACCCCCCTATCTCATCTGTCACCCATTCTAGATACATACCCTCTATATCGGTCCCCTATTCTCAACCTCCCTATTCGGCATCACCATATAATGGAATGCCGCCCACATCACAGGTTCAATACCAGCCCCCTTATGCCATAGGAGGAACCCTTCCACCACAACCTACCAATGACCTCATCAAATCAATGATGGAAAGGATGCAAACACTAGAAGCATCAGTTTCGGGCTCGCGTAATTCTCTCACCTATGATGAAATCTATAATGAGCCCATTCATCTATCCATCCCTATTTTCCCATACCCTGTACATTGGGAAATGCCAAAATTCAACTGTTTCAATAGTAAAGAATACCCGCAACAACATTTGTGGTCTTTCAAACATGGGTGTTACCTGATCACCCATGATGATGCTTTACTCCTACAGACCTTCCCGATGTCCTTGACAGGACCTGCATTGGAATGGTACAATGGGCTACCAAGACACTCCATCTACTCATTTAATCAAGTAGCCCAAGCCTTCTTAGATCACTTCTCCATCAACATTATTAAGAAGGTTACCATGACTGATCTTTATTCCACATGATAGTATGACGATGAGTCTATCGCTGACTTTGTCACTCACTGGCACAACCTAATTAACCAGCTCACATTTCAATTACCTCAAACTGAACTCATAGAGTTGTTTACTTGGGCTTACGCAAGACACATCTCACCAACTCTGCAGGTGTAGACCTTTCACACTTTTGACGAGGCATTCACCATGGCACAGAAATTGGAAATTCATGCTATCGAAGAGAAGAAAATTCAACTTCGTAACAAGAACATCGCGTTCAAATCAAATGATGCTTCTTCATCTTCAAAACCCCAAAACAAATTTTCAAAACCTAAAGGATCTGCCAACATTGTAGCTATCAAGGCCTCCCCCCCATCAATCAAACCCAGCCAAACCTCCTTCTAATCTCTCTCCCATCCAAGCTTTCTAGTTTAGATGAGAACAACAAAAGTACACTTCGATAGGAGAATCTTATTCTTCTATTTTGGAAAATTAACTTGTTAAGGCATGGAGTTGTTTTAGGAGTTATGTGTGGAGATATTTTGGTGCCATTACCCTTCCACCTATAAAACCACATACTAGTTTTGACCCTGAGCGCCCCATGCCCGCGTGGTATAAGGAACATGAATTTTGCAACTATCATCGTGTCAAAGGTCATAGTGATAATAACTGCATCACCTTCAAGAATATCATCCAAGAAATGTTAGACAATGGAGATCTAGTCTTGGATATCCCAAATGCACCTGCTAACCAAAACCTACATATCTTCAAGAAACCATTTCCTAATCATGCCCCATCTTCCAATCAAGTTGGTGACACTTCAAAAAATGATAGCAATGTCTGTGAGGTCCACGCTATTTTCAATGACATACCATTTACTTCCCAATTTCCTCATGTTCCTTCCATAGATGAAATCTTAGCCCAAGCTCCACTACCTGCACAAGAACTGATTTCATCTACTCCTCCACCCACAGAGGAACCCCCTTCATTTTCTCCATCACCCATGGAAGAGCCTATAATTAGCATACCACCTTTGACCCCTCAAATTTCTAAGCAGTTTTCAGTGACACCTATTTTACTCATAGGAGAGGCATGTCCACCACCTACACCATCACAAGGAGATTCCACCTCATCTAGCCCATCCTCTCCTCTACCCATGGAGGATCCTATAGAAGTACCACTACCTTTAGATGACCATTCACCATCAGACCTTCAAGATCCCGTTGATCTGCTTTCATCTCTCTTACCCATAGATTCTGAGGCTAGCCATTTGGCTATGTCTCAAACACATTTTATGGGAATTACAACTCGATCCACGTTGGCCCCACTTACAACAACACCATTTTCACACTTGGCCAATCACCTGGACTATGTCGATAGAGCCTTACTTTGGGGATGCCTTCTACTTCCTGTTTCAACACAAATGCAGTTGTCCCTCACTGACACCTCCACTATCTATCCAAAAGTGTTTCGAGTGACCAAACCAAACACAACCATGACTATTGCAACACCTTCCATGTCACCACCCATGGCCCAACTCACACCTCTACCCATAACCTAACATACATCTACACCCAAACACCTACCCTCGCCTATATCATCTCCCTTACCTAAACCTATCACTACCTTGGGGGTCATACTGATAGCTAGCCTTACTCACCCACCCATCAAATTAGATTTATCCACATCTTCCAAAACTAATGCTAAACTTACCCTGGCCCCTAAAAAGAAGATCCAATCTCCTAGGCCTCATACACCAACCTCGCCTACCATGCCATTATCACCTTCACCCCTTCCATCCATCCTAGGACCTCACCCCTCGACCCTGGCCAAGCAACCCCCGTCCACCGGTAAACCAAGAACCCAGCAACCCATTTCCTCATCACAGGCCTCTAATATACCCAAGTGACCCACACAACTTCCGTACTCACTCGTAACCTTCTTACCACCCATACCTCCACTACCATCCATAACGTTTTCACTACCCATGACACTTTCTTCTCTTTCACTCACGCCTCCTGCCCAACCTACACCACCCACCTCCACAGCACCTTGGTTACCCCCGTGGGTAACCCATCCTCTTCCACCATCTTCTTTTCCCTCCACATCTCGTACACCTATGTCATCATTGCCCAAAAAGATGCAACCTAAAGCTAAAAATCTGCTACCCTCCAATAAGGTAGTTAAACCAACCAAACCTTCTGCTGCTAGCTCTTCTACCATGCCCATACCCAAGTAGATGCAACCAAAACCTAAGACCGCTCCACATGCCAAACTAGTAAACCAACCCACCCCCCCTCCTGTAAAGCCTCTTCCTCCACAATCAGCTGTACCTATACCCAAACCCACATTCACCTCCCATTGTGATCCACTAGCAGGATCCTATGCCAAAATCTTAACCAATCTCCTCAAAACTTTGGTCATCACATTACCACCTCTTAGACCTTATGACCCGCTCAAACCCAAACTGAAAGGGTTTGATGAAACCAAAATTTATGCCTACCATCGTGTGCCAGGACACGATGTAGAGAATTGTAAGGCCTTGAAAACTGCCCTTGTCCAATTATGTCCTCCCAAAGAAAATTTTGATGATGATGATCTTCTTGATGAGGACCCCATTTCACCTCCACCAATTTCCATAGATCTCCTTCCATTACCTACTCAGCAACCAAAATCTCCACCCCCACAATTCTTTGATCCACCCCTGAGATTCGATATTAACATGGTCCATATAAGAGAGTTGGCCAAACCACCACCCAAATTCCAATGCACCCTACTCATTTCACAAGGATCGTATCCCCCACTAGGGTTTTTTCCCTCATGCCACTATACCTTTCATGACACACCCTCTTCATCCACCTCCCCTCAGATTAACATGATCAACATTGCCACCCATGCTCAGAAAGATAAGGGCAAGGAAAAAGCAACTGGCCCATCAACCAACCCTGTACCCAACATACCATCCGTACCCATACCCAAAGTCACCATTCGAGGTCCTGCATATCCTATTTCTGATGGGGTCACACATCACACAATGCTAAAACAACTACACCAATCCCCCCTCAAAATTTCTTTATATGACCTCATCCAAACCTCAGAGTCACATTGTCAAGCCCTCATGGAGGTCCTCCAATCTATTGAAGTCTTACCAAATGACCCCACACCCTTAGCCTCCATCATTACCCCTCACCACGTAGCCTCTCTCACTAGGTCATTGCCTTCCTCTACACCTCCACCTACTCACCAAGTGGTTGCCCTCAACTTTTCAGATGAAGAGATCACTCCCTTCTAGTCCGATGACCCTGACCCCACTCTTTTCATCTTCATCTTTATCGATAATATACGCATATGACATGTTATGATCGATGGTGGTGCTAGCATTAACATCATCTCCTCCCATGCATATGACCAAATGTGAATACCTGCCAACTGCATGCATGGTAACCCGGTTATGCCACTCTCCTTCAATGATGCCATGACCTCTACCCTGGGTACCATTGTTCTCCATGTCCGTTTGGGTCCCCGCACTATCCTAGAACTTTTCTATGTCCTAGAAGGGGAGTTCCAATATAACTTGTTGCTTGGCCAACCTTGGATCCATGTCATGGGTTGTGTCCCTTCAACTTTACGTCATTGCCTCAAATTTGAACACGAGGGACATAATTACACCATCCTTGCCGACCCATCACCTTTCAAGACCTGTAACATGCTATATCAGCCCAATGATGTGCTTTTACTAGTCAAGGCATCTGCCACTATCACTACTTCACCTTCACCTATAAGCCCATCCACCAAAACTACCACTACCTCTGCTACATCTAACCTTGTTATCCCCACTGTAGTTGTAGCCTCTACCGCTGATGCACCTGTTTCCCCATCATCTAGTGAGCCATCTATCCTGCTACCCACATACCGACTACTGATCCCTTAGAAGGTGTTTTTCAATGCCTCACTCTGGGGGAATACCACCTATACAATATCGACACCTTCCTCACCCCACAAGAGTATGGGAATCTATGTCAACACCCTAGCTACGACATCCACATCAGTGATGTTTTTCCTTATGGCCCTCCCTACCTTCACACCAATCTAATGTATGGGGGACTTGATATTGCCACCTATAAACCCAAACCTCCATCCCAAGCCCAACCATTTTTGTCTGACCTACACTCCCTCACTAACCGCCACTTCACTCACACTTTCCTCCACCATGCAAGTGGAAAGGATTTGGCTTCGGATTTTACGAACAAGGCCACCATATTGTCATTTCCTATACCTCTCGTAAACACAATGACCGTAGTGGCATTGGTTTTGACGCTCCACCCTCCAAGAAGGTTCGCGTCGACCTCATCCAGGACGGGAAATCTTCCCCATCTCATTCACCCACATTACCATCTTCACCCACGGAGTCCATAGATCCCGAATCTATTCCTCCTAAACTTTTTTTTCGTAAACACCATTTCCTTGGGACCGCTGACCTATCAACATGATGACAAAGCTCCCTCTTCTCTCCCATTCCTGTATCCTGACATGATCGATGATGATACGCCTTCTATTAACATCGTTCAATGTCAGGATGATGAGTCCATCCTCACCTACCTTGGTGTGGAAGACTCTTATATTCATCGGTCATTACCCTCTGAGATGCAAACCATGTTGAATGAATCAACCATCGAAATCAACATTAACACTCAGGATGACCCACACATTCTAAAGATCGGCCAATCCTTAGATGCTACTGAACAGGAAGCCTTCACCTCTTTCCTTTGGGACCATAGCAATGCATTTTCCTGGTCCTATGCCGATATGCCTGGTATTGACCCAAAAATCATGGTCCATAATATTGTAACCATCCTGATGCCAAACCCATCAAACAAAAGCTACAGAAAATGCATCCTTGCATTTCTCTTCTAGTCAAAGAAGAACTTCAACACCTTCTCTTAGTTTCCTTCATTCTACCCATTGATTATCCCTAATGGATTTCTAACATTGTTCCTATCACAAAGGTGACAGGGGGACTCCACATTTGCACAGACTTCTATGACCTCAACCTCACCTGTCCCAAAGATGATTTCTCCCTACCAGGCATTGACCAACTAGTTGATCTCACCCTTGGCCATGAAATGTTATCACTCATGGATGGTTTCTCAGGCTACAATCAAATATTACTAGCTCCAGAGGATCAACACAAGACTACCTTCATCACCCCTTGGGGGACTTTCTACTATCAAGTCATGCCTTTTGGCCTCAAAAATGTTGGTGCTACATATCAGCAAGCCATGACTTACATCTTCCATGACATCATGCATCGCATACTGGAAGATTACGTAGATGATCTTCTGAAAAAATCTAAACATTGAATTGAACACCTTCCGGTCCTTAAATTCATATTGACCGTCTCATCAAGTATTATGCGCATCTTCAACCAAAGAAGTGCGTCTTTGTGGTACTTTCTGGAAAACTCCTAGGTTTCATCGTTTCTTTGCATGGCATAGAAGTCGATCCTGCTAAAGTCAAGGCTATTCTGGAAATTCCTCCACCCACTAATCTCCGTCAACTTTGAAGCCTACAAGGAAAGTTGCAATACATTCGTTGTTTTATCTCACAACTTTCTAACCATTGTCAACCATTTCATCATCTTCTCAAGAAAGGTGTTTCATTCAAATGGGATGATGAATGCCATAAAGCCTTTGAGGCCTTAAAACAATACCTTCTTCAACCACCAGTACTCATTCCTCCTAAAGATGACCAGCCCTTTTACTTATATATTTCTGCCACTGACCATTCTTTAGGTGCCATGCTCACTCATCGCGACGAGCAGCACAAAGAGCAAGTAGTTTATTACATAAGCCATACCCTTCTGGACTATGAAACTAGATATACCCATGCCGAAAAACTCTACTTAGCCTTAGTTTTCATCACCACCAAACTCCACCATTACCTACTCAATCATAAAACCTTCGTCATTACTAATACTGACCCATTACACTATATGTATGCCAAACCCTATCAAAATCAATGTGTTGCACGTTGGCTTATGCTTCTTTTTGACCTCGACCTTGAATTCGTTCATCAAAAGTCCATTAAGGGCCAGGAAATTGTTGACCAACTAGATGACACACCTATTTCTAGGGATCAACCATCTAACTTTGACTTCCTAGATGAGTCTATAGCTACCCTTTCCCTGGATGAACCCGCTTACCAAATGACACTCTTCTTTGATGGCTCCAAGTGTCAACGTGGGGGTGGGGCTGGTGTTATCCTCATTCCTCTTGATGGTGAACCTATGCCTTTGTCTTTCAAACTTGATTTTGATTTTACAAACAATATTACATAATACGAAGCACTCATATTGGGTCTCTAGACTGCATATGCCTTAGATGTTCAGACAATCAATATCTTTCGTGATTCTACCAGTTCCCTGGACGTCTGTTTAAAATGACAGTCAATGGCTCCAAGTATACAGTGGGGCTGGTGTTATCCTCATTCCTCTTGATGGCCAAAAAAAGCCTATGCCTTTGTCTTTCAAAATACTATATATTTTAGACATACAAACAATATTTTGGACCACCTTTGACTGTCTATAGCTACCCTTTCCCTAGATGAACCCACTTACCAAATGACACTTGTCAACGTGGGGGTACCTTGATGGTGAACCTATGCCTTTTTCTTTTAATTTTGACCAATATTCCACAGGCTGTATTAGATGTTAACACAATCAATATCTTTGGTGATTCTCAGTTAATAAATGTTCGTAATGAGATACTTCAATAGTATAAGCATCACGTAGACATATTTTTGACCACCTTTGACCGTTTGCACTTCAAACCACCCCATGTTCTACCAATAAATTTGTGGATACCATGGCATGCTTGGCCTCTCAGATACCTGCTTCACCCACTGACTCTAAAATCTTTGTCACCATACAAAGGCTACAATCACCCTCTTATTTACCTGTGAGGTTTACTCTGTCGGAAGGGCCATTGCCCCTGACCCACATGACCTTTGGTATAAGAAATATGCAGACTATCTTTCCCTTTCCATTTTACCCGCTGATCTCACTCGTAATGGACAAATGTGCCTTTCTTAAAAGTGTCTCCCGTTATGTCATCATGGGTGGTCTTCTTTACAAGCACGGCTTTGACGACATTCTCTTATGATGCCTTACAAGTTCTAAAATTCCCTACACCATTAAGGAAGTCCACGATGGAATTTTTGGAGGTCACTTTAGTGGTTTAGCTGTCGCAAAACACATTCTTCGCCTAGGCTATTATTGGCCAACCCTAAACCGTGACTTGTTGTGATTATGTCAAACATTGTGTGAAATGCCAACAACATGCTAACCTCCACTCACACACCTAGTCATGCCTTACAGGTTGCACGAGACCTTTGGCCTTTCTCTCAATGGGGTTTGGATCTTGTTGGTGAGATCAACCCCCATTCTTCACAACGCCACCAATGGATCATAACCGCTACTGAATATTACACTAAATGGGTAGAGGCCATTCCCCTCATTTCTACAAAAGCTGAGAAAATATGTGAATTCATCAACCATCACATCATTTTTTGTTTTGGTGTTCCTCACCACCTCATCACTGATAATGGAAAACAATTCAAAAACAAAACCCTACGCAAACTATGTGATGCTTTTGGCATCCAACTCAGTTTCTCATCACCTTATTACCCGCAAACCAATGGTCAAGCCGAATCAACCAATAAAACCTTAAACAAAATTCTTATGAAGGTAGTCAATGATACTGGGAAAGATTGGCATATGCACATTCCTTTCGCCTTATGGGCTTATCATACTAGTATTCGCACTTCGACTGCTACCACACCCTTTTCTCTGGTCTATGGTACTAAGGTTGTCTTACCTCTTGAAGTCCAGATTCCATCTCTCTGCATCTCACTACAAGACATGCTCAACGATGATTATTTTCACCAAGATCATTTGGCACAACTTGAGTTATTAGATGAACACCATCTCAATGCTCTTGACCATCTCCAAATTTACCAAAAATGTATCAAACATGCATATGAAAAACGTGTTCACAAACGAACCTTCCAGGTCGGTGACCTCATCTTGAAAGAGAATCAACATGTAACTAAAGAGGAGAAAAGTAAATGGGGAAAATTTTCTCCTAATTGGCTTGGACCCTATATCATTACCCATGCCTATGGATTAGGTGCTTATCATTTGTCTTCACTCAAAGGTAAACATGAACCTGAGCCCCTTAATGCCTTGCATCTTCGACCATTCTATTGTTGATATCAAGTCCTATATCACTTTCTATTAGTTGATCACTCATCCCTTGAGTGTTTTTCACCTTCCATATTACCCATTTTGAGGATCCATGACTAAACAAGAATCATGTGATTACCCATCACCATTTTAGCCTTGTCTTCAATATGAGTACCACGGCTCTACTCATAGCATGATTCTCATGGATACTTTTCATCTTCTCCCGGATGGAATCCCATGGTCGTTCATCACTCAAAACCACCCCCTTTCATAATTAACTCTTGTGTACTATGGTTTTGTCATCCAAACAAAATCCTACCCTTCCTTTATAGTCTTGTCCATGACTTAAACGTCCAAAAAAGGGATACAACTCCTTGAGTCAAACTTCCAGCAAAAGATGAATCCCTCAAAAGGGACATCTCTTCATCCTAATTCCACCACTATAAATAGACTGCTCCCTTGAAGGACAACTATATCATAGTTATTCCACAAATTCAATAAAAATATCCAGAACCTTCCCACATTGATCAGCTTCATGAAGACCTCAAGGAGATAATATACTCATCCCATATAGACTTCTCGCATTGATCAGTCTATTAAAAACAAACAAATGAAGAAAAAGATGAAATTTTTGTCATGGAATTGCCTATTCTTGATCCCGGGTTTCTTGTTTTGAAAGACACGTTGTCATACACTAAGTTACGCTCAATCGTCCATTCTCACCTCCTTACCTTTTGGCCTAATTTCCTCTTTACTCAAGGGACTTGCCGCAAACATGACATTTCATGATTATGTGACTTTCTTCACCCTTAGAATGGTCCATTATGCAACGCCTTTAGGGTCTTATGTTCATGAGCCCCTCTTAGGTATGGTTGACTCATTAGGGTTCTTATCAATTAAGTGGCTCTTTTACCACCTCTTACCATTCACCTACCTCATTACTTATTGATTATCCTATACAGGACCAGATCATTGACACTTATATTTAAAAAAAAACCACTCAACCATGCCTATGACATGAACTCAATCATGCCTATGACCTACATTCACCCATGCCTAAACACCTATCAATCCATTTCTTTACTTCATCACAATCTTCCCTAGCTTATGGGAGAACTACATTGGCCTGAGGTCCCTTTTCGACGGGACTATGTAGGCAACACTCTGAGGGCATGGGGCCCTCGGAGGTTAGCTCGGCCACTCTTTACCCTAACCAATTCCCCCTTTCCCTTTCCTATTCACATTCTACCCTAGTTAGTTTCTATTTTATATCAATAGCTAGAAATTAAACCTAATAAGCATCAACTCATACACATTTTATTACATCATCAAATTATCCATTTATCATTTTCACATTTCCATTATGGCACAAATTTGGAAATTAAAAACCATACCTAGTATATACATCAACATTTGTCTCTCATGTTACCAAAAACTTGGACATTAATCGACCTAACTCAACCATGCCTACATCAACCTGACTCCACCATGCCTACATCAACCTGACTCCATCATGCATAAACCAACCTGACTCCACCATGCCTAAACAAACCTAACTCCACCATGCCTAAATAGACTTGACTCTGCTATGCCTACATGACCTTGACTCTATCAAGCCTAATCTACTTGATTTCCACCTATATACATATAGCAGTGTAAATTACAAGTACACCATCCATACCATAATCTATAAATCAGAAAGTCTGTGTAAAAATACATGTGAGCATAGATATAAATAATAATCATAATCTCTCAAAAGATCTCATATACACCCTCATCATATTTGG
Organism: Taxus chinensis; assembly: GCA_019776745.2. Classification (NCBI taxonomy): domain Eukaryota; kingdom Viridiplantae; phylum Streptophyta; class Pinopsida; order Cupressales; family Taxaceae; genus Taxus; species Taxus chinensis. The sequence continues at coordinate 170,796,812 of CM034151.1, forward strand.
ATTGCAGGCCGGTATACATATCAAAAATATGTCAAAAACATAGATACACTGATCATCAATGATGACTAATTGTCACCCCACCTGATATCCATCCCTGTCTCATCAGTCTCCTCCATCTCCCCTCTAGTGGGGTGCCCTGCCAACCTCTCTCCACCTCACCTGTATCTATCCTTTGATGGTCCCTCACCTGGAGATGGCCTCTGTGCACTGGTAATCTCACCCTAACCCTGTTTCGGGGCTCATTGAACCCCTGTACTCTCTACACTATGGGTACATGACCTGGTCCTCTCACTCGAGGCCTGCTGTGCTCTATACTCTCCATAGGATAGAAAATCTATCCCTATGGCCATCAGTTGATCCTGATAATACCTCACCTTGCCTAAGGCATCCCTCAACCTACCTATAGGTACTGTCTGTGGTGGTGCCATTGGCCTTGACCCCTATACCTGTCTCTCAAGACCCTGTCCCACTGGTACCTATAAATAAGGACCCTGTCCCTGTGCCTGTGCCTATCCTGAGGGACCCTATCCTGCCCCTACCTGTATCTGGGCTTGAAGGGCCACAACCTGCACCTGTGAAGTGGCCAACTGGCCCTGCAAACCTATAATTTGTGCCTGTAGGGCAGCCACCTGTACCCCATCCCCATCTCCACCCTGTATGGGTACTTTTCCCTACGCTACCTGGGCCTGTAGAGTGGCCACATGTGCCTACAAAATAACAACCTATGTGCCTCTACTATCCCCAACTGTGTAATCATAGCCACCTGCCCCTGTACTATCCCCAACTATGTAATCAGGGTAACCACCTGCCCCTGTAGGGCATCCCTCTGCACTGTGATGGTGGCTAAATCTGATTGCCTCGTCCTCAGTGGTACTACTCATAAATGTGCGGCCCACTACTACCTATATCTATCAATCACCCAAACATCATAAATATGTCAGTCTATCACTTTCTCCTTCTGCCCTGTTGGATCTATCGCCTATGGTATAGGTAGAGGCCTCTCCACATCATCCCTCCTATACTGTGGGAAGGGTGGAGGTATATCCTGAAGCAACCCAAACTACCATCTAACCCTCTTTATGGGTATCATCTCCTGCTCTCCTGCACATCACCCCTCTATCCATCAGAGTAGCTGTAGCTCATGTAGCTCCTCTGCCATCCACCCATATGATGGAAAACCCACATAGGGCCTCCAAATGATGTCCACGCCAGACAACCCCTCTAGAAATCACCTGTAATAGGCTACATCGTGTGTAGCTCTAGCAGCTCGGTGCTCCCCAATCGCAAGCAACCATCACCTGAAGCCCACCCAAACAAAACCCAACTTGAATGCATCATCCCAGGGCATACCAACTAGACACACACACACTATGTGCTCATATGCCCAATAATGAAGTAGGCAAGTACAACACAGGCTTAACCTCTGTAGCCACCTATAAGTCCATAGCTCTCTGTATAACTATACCAGGAATGTAGGAACCCATGCAAAATGGGTCCTGTCCTCCACCATGTCATGCATAACCCCCATCAAGGATCGTGGGAATCTCCCACCCTCTGCATCCGATAGTGCAAAGCAGTAGACTTCCTCCATCAACAACACTACCAACCTCATCTCCTCCGGATGGGCCCGGTACATATCCCTGTAGCTCATACTGGCACTATGGAACCTCAACTCTACCAGCCCCTTGCCAAACACGGTCAACATCAACTCCTCAAATGCCTCTGAGGAGATAGAATACACCTGTGCCCACTATCGGTAAATGTAGGATCCTATACACATCCTCCAGGGTGACTGTGATCTCACCCATCGGTAGATGGAAGGTATTGGTTGTTGAGTCCCATCTATCGATGAGAGTGACCATAAAACTCGTCTCCCAGACTACGTGCTAGTAGCATCTGACCCCAATCAGGCCAACCTCTGTAACATGGTGCCAATCATCGGCTATTGCACTCCCTTGTACCTCCATGAGTAAGGGAGGTACCCTATCCTGCATCCATAGCTGGTCCCTGGCCTGCATTCAACCAATCACACACATTATTAAAACTTGATTTTACCCAACATTGACCTTCAACCCCTCCCTTCTTCTCGGCCCCTCACCCGCTATCTATTTTACACTCTTTACCCTAACCACTTTCCCCTTACCCTTCCTAGACCTCTATCCCTTTCACCCTAACTGGCACTGGTTACTCTTGCCCATCACTGGTCCATTCTAACTGGCATCGGTTCCCTCATAATTGTTCGACATCAGTGTATAAATACTGACGTCAGCCATACCTTGACCGGCGTCGGTCACTGTTACCGCACCCAAACCCGAAACCCCAATTTCCTTTACCTAATTTCTTTCCCATTTTCCCTATGAACCTACCCACACCTCACCTAAGTCCCTGCCCAACCCTCTTCCCCCTACCTCTGACCTTTCCCACCCCCTCTTTCATTCATTTAACCAAATGCTTCAATTATTTTAACCTCCCTACCTCTACCCCTCTACATTTCCTTCTTCCCATATCAAATAACAATGAAAGGATTATATCTTACCTCGTCTCGATGTTGCCTCCATGGTGGCACGTCTAGATACTATGTTGGTGGTCCACCCGAACCTTCTCCTTCCTCCACCATGTCAAATCTCTACCAATCACTCCGCCTGATCTCATGGACCCGTCTACCTGGCTCTCCTCTCCAATCGGATCTCTCCACCTCAGCTCGGTACAACCCCACATACTTTCCTCTTGACAAGGCACAAAAGTCTTATGCTCTTGTCATTTTCACAAAAGCCAAAATATACAAATGAATTTGTATTATACGGTTTTTTCCTTTTTATATACCCACATTGACCTGACTGGCGTCGGTTATACCTAGACTAACATCGGCCATGTGCCCTAGCACACTGTGGTCAGTTGTACCTAAACTGACATCGGTCATGTGCCCTTGCAAATCGTGGTTGATTTACCTAGACCATCATTGGTTTAGTATGACCGACATCGGTTACCTGTCAAACTCCTGTCAGTACCCTTTCCCCATTTTGGACCAAAATTTACCCTTCCCCACCACCGTTTGACCTTACCCACCTTTATCACAACTTACCTCCAAGCCTACATTACCTATCTCTGTCCTTAATTGCATTTAGGGACTTGTTATTTTACCCATACCTCGTCCCTACCCATGTCGTGACCTAGCTACCTAGACCTGGAACATTGTTAGTGACCTGTGAACTCATGTGCTCACAATACCTTACAACACTGTTACCCGTGTTATTTTACCTAATTACCTTACCTTGCATATTGCCATGATTTTTATCCTGACCCACCCTTTGGTGTACCAGAACATACCTAAACGTTCCTACACCTAACCTACATTGTGTTTCCGCACCATATCCTATGCCCTGGATACTAGAATCACTTCAACCTTGTTCGGATAAACCTAACGACCTTGGATGATGTAGAGGTTGCAAGCTCTTAAACCTGGAGCCATGTCGCAATTTATAATGTGTGTTTGTGTTTGAATGCCACTACCTTTGACCCTAGCCCATTTACTTGTTTTCCTATTTTTGACCTCTACCCTTTCCCACAGTTGCCCACATCTACGCTCCTTTTCACCACATCCACCTTTTATCAAACCAATCACCACTTCCATCTTCCACCTCACCAGTTCTTGGTTTGAGGGGGATCACCTTCACCCACACATGGGGCACCCACTTCTTATTTTTGTCAGCATCGCTTACCAATACAAGCTACGTGACAAAAAGGGGAAAATGTAGACACCTAAATTTGGTTACATTCCCCTTAACCCCTGATCAGATAACCAACTTAAACAGAAGCACCTAACCATGGCCCCCTTTCACCCCACATTAATAATTAATTTAATTAATTAAATTAAATTAAATACCCATCCTAACAATATCGATTATTTTATTACCTTAATTGACCTAATTTCCACCTCACCTAGACACCTCATCCAACCACCTCACCCTAGACCTATTCTTGGCATGTTTCCATAAATAACAATAACTAAGTCTTACTTGCCTTAATGAGATAAGATTTGGTCTAACCCTAAAATCAATGCCTAAGATTTCTCTTACCACATTCCCGCTCATTAGAAGGGAAGCTTCCATTCTGATCCATGACAATAAAACCAACTTGGCCCAAGAAATTAAAAATATCTGCTCATTTTAGTAAACTAGGGAATCTCACCTAAAATGACACTGGCTAGATCTAAAATTATGCCGGTCAAGATAGAACCATCATCGGTTACCATTTATTCACTTTAGCAACCTTGTTTGAGAGGTTGGCACATTCTAGACCAGAAGAGATGAGATCAGATTTGCATGCAAGCAGAACCAACATCCTTTCACACATCCAGACACTCACAGCCAACACCAGGACAAATCTAGAAGCATTGTACTCATGGAAGCACTTTAGGATTCACCGCTACAGTACCAAACACCATCCTTTTGATCAACTACCATTACCATTCAGCCATTTAGTCTGCATCACAGTAAGTGTATCCCTGACCAACATTTTTATTTCAGTTAGTAGCTTTTGTTACTCTTGTTATTAATCTACACTTTGCATGCCCATTCTTCTATCCCTTACTAACATGTAACCCAACCATTTCCTTATCCAAACCACCAGATCACCCAACCTCGCCAGCTATTCACCCCTGAATACACTTGAGAATTCTATAAACCTCCTTATCCACCCTACCACCTGTATCAAATCCCAGATCAAACCTTCCAATCATATCTCTTTGATTTTCATACATCCAGACCTTACCGATTCCAGTTACCCATAACCATCATCGATTCTACATAAACCATCACCGGTCATACCAGACTGATGTTAGTCTCTATTTTTTATACCCTCCCGAAGAACAGAGCCAAACAACCTCCTACCCATAAACCTAAACAATCTAGAATCAGACCCTGACTAGTCCCAATACCTTGACAGTTACCTCATCCTTTAGATCCAACTATAGCCTATCCTGTTGTGATTGGATTTGCTTATTGTACTTGAATGAGATACCCAAATCATATCAACTACAGTAGGAATTTACTTATTTCTCACATTAATTTGTTTTAAACAGTGGATTGAAAACCATCTAGGAAGTATCACACTTCTCGGAACTAGGATACGCTAGGCAGTCCACTGTCATATATCATTTAACTTATCTTTTGTGGTCTTGTTTTCTATTACAGGTAGTTCCTCCTAGGAAAAAGGAAGCTTGCAAAATCGAAACTAGATCGAGAAGTCATAATGCGTGAAACAACCATCAAATAACCCATTTAACAGGTATTCCTCCTAGCCCATAACCCTATATGTTTCGTCATTCAAAAACGTAGCAAAAATGGTGAAACAGTAACAATGGTCCATTCGGGAAAATGTGACTCATCCCTAGTCAAGATTTCTTGACTGATTCCAAGATGATTTCAATTTATAGGTTTTGACTAGACTTAGATCCATTGATGGCCTACTGATTGGAAAAATTCTATTAAAGTAATTGTTGTCTCTCTTAACATGAGTAAATTGTTTGGATTTGTATGATTAAGCACTTTTGATGTAGATTTTCTGAAGGCTTTATTTTGTTCATTTTTTTTGAATTGACCCCCTACATCTTTCCCCATGACACCAGTAAGATACAAGGGCTCAACACAAAAAAAAAAGTGGGTGAGTAAGGATACCTACCTCCTTTCCTAGTCTCATACAACTAGTAATAAATATGGGCTCATCACCAAATACTGTGAAGGATGAAAGGTGTAATGATTGGTTTTTTGTATTTTAGATTGATTTTTCCTTGTATATTGATATTATGCTTGTTGGGAAGGAATTTTTTTCCCTAAAATCTTTGCCTCATACAAATTATAGGACGTAAGGGTTCAACACCCTAAACAAATATGAACGGTCAAAATATTTAGGTAAAGAAGTTTAGCACTTTATATTAAAGAGAGAACTTATTTGAAAGGAGGATTTTCCATCAGTAAGCATCTACAAAAAACCGTAGGTAAAAATATCTAGAATGGTAGAAGCCATAACAGGGATCAGACACACAATGCTTGATAGGAATAAGATTAACCTATTTGTGATAGATGAATAGTGTGGAGAAGTGATGATGTTATGATTGAAATATTTTCCAATGAATGAAACAATTAAAATTGTTTGTTAGATGAATTTATAGTACAAGAGGTTTCCACTATTGCGGATAATACCTATGAATAAATAACTTTTTTCTTCTACATTTTTTATTTTTGTATAGTACATTGATGATGGGTTTGATATGGATTTTTATTCTCTTTTTTACACTTTTTGATTTTTCTAAGTTTGTGTGGATGAGGGTTTGTAATGAACTTATTGTGAGAGATGTCCATGTTTATGAATTGTGATTGGTCCTGATTTATGAGACTGGGGCATGTAAGGTCCAAGTCAACAGAGTATATAAAAATATTTTCAATAAATCATAGATTTGATGAGTCATAATTTATGAGACTTGGGTGAACGAAATCCAAGTCAATGGAGTGAATCGAAAGATTCGATGAGTCCTAATGTATGAGACTTGGGAAGATGTGATCCAAGTCAATGGGGTGAATCGAAAGATTTGATGAGTCATGATATAAGAGACTTGGGTGGAAGAGATCCAATTCAATGGAGTGTACATAAATTTTGTTGATAAACCTGTGATTTGATGAGTCCCGATTTACTAGACTTGGGTGGATAAGATCCAAGTCAACAAAAAGAAAATTATACTAGTCTTGATGTATGAGATTTGGGTGAACAATGTCCAAGTTGATGGATATGTGATTGGATAAGTTTTTGATAAGATCAAAAAACCTATATGATGTTAGAGGCAATTCATCAATGCAGAGAATATGGTAGAATTCATGTTCCCCAATGAGTGGAATGGTATGAGGAATGAAGGATTGTGTTATTGTAGGATTTATTTTTTCTCACTTTATTTGTATTATCCTACTCAGGATATTCCACCTCACTTGGAGTTTCCCTACACTTATGGGAAATGCTTGCTTAGGTGTACACTTGACCACACTATTCTATCTGTTGGTTACCACTTGACTACACAATTCTAGGTGTGAGTCACCACTTGCATATACCATTCTAGCTATTGGTTACCACTATTATAGGTGGATATTTCCATGATTCTAGCAGGAGGTTACACATTCACCTCCTATAAGTACATCTCTTTCATTATTCTATTTGATGGTATTGAGGTGGAGCTATTTCTGTGTTATTGAAATTGTCTCTCTTGCATTTTCATATATTAACATTCTTGTATGCTTACATTGCGTTGTCTTGGAACAATTCACGTCTCCCATCATTCACCCATGTAATATTTGAACCCATAGATCCAGAGTGCTTCTTTGGTAGATTGATCCCCAGATGAGCATCATAGGAACCTTAGAGAATTTATAGGGAAAATATTTGATGTTGCTGCTTTATTTATAAACATTCTTCTGATTGTATGATTATTGATGAATGATTTAATGTGTTGGAAATCGGTGTTGGGGATGTCAATAGTTAAAAGGTCCCATGTACCAAATGATAAAATTAGATTGTTTGATGACATATTTATGATTATAGCTAAAAATGGTTTTGTGAGGATACCCCTAGGACGTACCTCATGGAGTGCACACATATGGGTATCTTGACACATAGATATCATCATTGATTATTTAATAATGTTTTGTAAAACAAAAAAGACTCTGCATCAAATAGTTGTTTTAAAAAATTATTAAATTTAAGATTGATCATATGAGGTATTATGGGCATGAGAGGCTGCATTGTTGCAAGTATCCAAGCTTGTTATGGTGTCTCTACAAAAGACTCGAGATTTTAGGCATAAGATATAACATTGAAAGGATAGAATCAATCTCAACGGTGCTTGATGATTGAACCTATTCTTTAGAGTCTTCATTTATGTCATGGATTAGAAATAAATCTTGTATCATTGTAACACCTTTGACAAACTATTATATTTCTCTTTTGCATAACAAGCCTTGACATGTGATTTTCTTGAATGAGGTGTGTTCCTTTGATTGTTGAAAATCATGCTTGCCAGGGATAAACCATTTCTGCCCTTGGATTCATTAGGCTGAAATGTTGTTTCTTGCAAGAATCCATTTTCACTTCTGATAGGTGAGTTGTAATCTGGTTATAATGGTTGCAAACTTATCTCTATTAACTGAACTCATCCTTGGATCAATTCCATTGATCCAAGGAATGTTTTAAATCTCCTTACCTGGTCTGAATGGTAAACTGACATTCAGAGGTTGAGAGACGTAATGGACTGAACTTTTGTATGTTTACAAATTCTTTATTGTCTTGTAAGATCGTGCCTGTATTCTGTTGTATGTTTTGTGCTTGGATCTTCTTGATTGATCTCAGTGGGATGCTTATGGTGTTAAGTGAAATGAGGTTTGCTTCAGAACTATTGAGGAACAATCTAAGTCCTAGACCTAAGAGATCTATCCTAACGGGATTCTAAACTAAGGTAGATGTACCTATTTTTCTAGCTATGTCTACTGTATTCGGGACAACATCCTTTCCTAAGTTGCATGTTCTAAATTGAGGGAACCACCTAAGGTGATGCTAGGTATTTTTCTAATCTAATACCTAATGCTATATGGTTGTGAGTTATGACCTAACCTAAGGTGGCAATTACTTATTGAAATGTTTTTAAACCTAAGGTTATTACTTCTAAACTAACCTATGGACATAATCCTAAGCTAAGGGAACCTATCCTAAACTAATGAAATAAGGAAAGGGGACCTAAGGGTCGTATGGAAAATGGGAGGCTAGGCGGTGGTTCCTAAGCTATTTATGAGATTTGATTTTTGTATTAAATGCCAGTGAACTGCCAGATTAGGTGGAAGCATGAAAAGTTGGTAGAACCTACGTGGAGTCTTCACTAAAGTTATCAATGCATGCAAAATTTGAATTAGGATTCACCAATTCTGGATGGCGGTGGCATGGAGAGATAGGCGGGAATGTGAGAGTAAATGGCATTAATGAATCTTGATTTTTGTGAGAAAACCATCTTGGAAACAATGTGGGTGGATTTGTTGGGGGTTGTTTGGTCTTGCATGCTTTGTGATTTTTTCTCTGCATGGAGCTATCTGGTTCTTCGAACCAGTAGTTCGATTTTCACTTTGTGGCTATTTTTGGTTTCCCTGGTCTATTTTTGATTCAGGGAAAGTATATGAGGCATTGGGGAAAGAGATGTTTTGTTGTTGATCTTTCTTGGAGGAGAAGAAGAGTTGGAAGCTCAGCTAGAAGTCTCCTTCGAATTGGTAGAAGCACTATCAGGCATGATAGGCTCTACCCATTAAGATTTCTTGCTTTTCTCTAAATGTTTCATTAAAATAACTCTGCTCTCTTGAGATATATGGTTATTGTTCTTGTTCTGGTTATTTACTTCATGTTGATGGAATCTCTGTGATTTTTGGATATGAATCCATTGCATGATAATATTGGTTTTGGTTGTTTTCTCTCTGAGTAAGTTCAATGGTGAAATTCATAGAACTTTCGAGACTTGAGTGTTTTGATTAGAATTTGCATTCTGGACTGTCTTCCTGGAAAAGAGCTTGAGTAAATGGTTTTTTTGGTTTGAGTTTGAACTGGAAGTCTCTTTAGAAATTGAAAAAAAGGGGATACTTCTCTTTGATGCATCTTTGAGTTTGAAAAAGTTGTAGTACTTCTGTCTCGGACTGTACTGTTTACTTTGAACATGAACTTGCATGAAAACATGTAAGGATATCTTGTTTCCCTCTGTTCTGGGTAACCCACGTTATTTTTAACTGACTGTCTTTGATTGTTTTGAAAGATAGGTGAATATCCTTTTATAAAACCGTATCTTATTTTGAGAAGATATAGTACTTCTGTTCCGGATTGTATTATATACTTTTTTCTTCATTATGAACACAAACTTTATGTTTCTTTTTGTATGGAGCTGTGTAAGTTTTTGTAGTTGGAATCATTGCTACAGTTTGAATTCATGAGGAATAAAGAACAATGTTTGACTTTAAACTTAGTGTCGTGTTTTTGTATTCTCTATCAGATCCTTTTGAATGGATTTCTAGGTTTTTAAAAGAAAAAGGAGTTGAATACTCTTTTAAACTATATCTTGTTTTGTTAAGATTTAGTACTTCTACTTCGGGACTGTATTGTATACTTTACTCTACAGTATGAACTTGAACTTGTGTTAAAACAAAGATGAATAGATGAATGTGGATTATGGCATTGTATGCATCCTAGATTTCTATTTGTATATGAACTGGGTTAGTGTTGGTATTTGATGTTACTGATAAGGTTTGAGTTCGTAAGGAAAATAGAAGTATGTTTTCATTAAACTTCACGTTTGGTTTTGTATTCTCTTATTGGAACTTTGAAAGAACTTCTGGGTTTTTAAATGGGATTTGGAATTCAATTGATAAAACAATGGTGAATGAATTCTAGGTTTGGATCCTTTCTATTGAGTTTCCTTTAACTTTTGGGAAGTTAAGTTCTGTTTGCTCGAACTACTCTGTAGATCGACTCTCTCCCATGTTGTTAGAGTGTTTACCATCCTAGGCCTGTTCGACTTCTTGAGTTCAGCTCTCTACCCTTTTGATCTTGGATGAGGTAATGAGAACTCACTCTTCAGAACTGGAAACTTCCTTGTGGTTGTTTAATTAAACTTGTTACTAGTTGACTGTGGAAAGTTCTTGGGAATAGTAGAATGTTCAGGAACTTTTGGGACTGTCATTTTTGGTACAGGGGAAAACCAAACCGTCCCCATTTGATCTTTCTTGATCTCGGCTAATTTGTATAGAATCAATTGTCATGTCGATTCGGGAAGTGTACAGCTGAGTCTATCCTGTAGAAAGGAAAACGTAATCATTTCTAGTCTGACTGTTTTGAATGAATGAGTCATGCATCATTAGGATATTGTTTTTAGATGGACTCCTCTCTGTGCACTCAATAATAAATATGAACCTTCCCTAGATGGACACGAGTAAGAAATAATCCTTTTGTAAGTCTTTCTTTGATTTATGGAATGTATGGTTTCAGATCACTGAATGATATCTCCAATAATGTAGAATAATACATAAGGCTTGCAAGTAGGATGATGACTGTTTTGTTTCTCTCCCTTCTCGGATTGGTTTGGGATTCTTGTTATTAGATGTTGTCTCTTAAATGGTGAATCATTTTATTGGTTTCCCTTGACTAATAAAGTTATATAGGTAATCAGTTATGTACTTTCTGAACCTGATTTCTATCTCTTAGATGAATGGTGAATTGTGGATAGTCCGTATTGATTCTTCTTCTTATTTATTTAAGTTGTAGGATGAATCATCCTAAATATGTACTATGCTGAAATGAACTTGTCTGTACATGATTTCTGGAAACTTGGTAAAATGACAATAAGGTTTTTGAAACTAAGAGTAACTCTTTTTGTTACATAGTTAAGTTAAATTATGTATTTCAAATTCAGAAAGAATTATGAAATGATTTGACAAGGGCTTGTTGTTTGATATAAATAAGTAATTGTTTGGGACAATACTTACCTGGTATAATGCAGTAGTTGCTGATTATATTATGATCTTTTCTTAAAAGTGAATTCTGATTTATTATTTGTACTTCTTTTATGGTTGTTATTACTTATGCTTATTTGTATGATACATTAATTGTTTCATTAAAGCAAAGTTGTTTTAATGGAACAATTAGTGGAATGCACTTCATTTTAATGCTTAGTGCTTATCATGCTCAGTTCAATGAACTGACCCGTGCTAGCAATTTTTACAGATGGACTTCGTAAGTGATAAAAGAAGGCAAATTTTTTTTATGATGTATTGGCTGATGTAAAGTCTGGCTCTTTTGTAAAGAATTTTGATTCATTCATGAGTTGTATTGAAAAAGAAAAGTTGTATTCTTCTATGATCTTAATGTTGTTTGACATGCAGTATGCCTGAAATGCATAGTCTTGTAAAGTGTATATTTTTATCATGATGAATTGAAAGGTTTGGAGACTGACTCCAAATTGTTGTGTGAATTCTCTTGTACTTTTTATGAAGGAAATTGGAATTTATCTTGTGGATATTCTTCATAACTGTTTGTATACTTATTACTGTTATCATTTAATAAGTTGGATTAAGGGAATAGTTCAATCTCCCTTACTAAGCTGCAACTTGCTAAGTTGCATAAGATGTCATTCTCTATCTAAACAATTATAGTATAATTATGGAATGTGTATTGGACATACAATTAAACTATATGAATTGTGAAAGATAAAAAGGGTATGATAACCCTAACATTTAATCATGTAGAGGAAGACTCTTCCTCTTTCAAAAGAATGTAAAACAAAAGGAATGGTGTTTATGATCGTTAATCATTGTACTTCATTTCCATGAAGTCTACTCTAGCTGAACCTAGGTGGATGCTACACCATCTTGAACAGTAAAGATATATTAAACTAACCTTATGATGTTTGCTGCCCTATTTTTGGATAACTACTTGTTATGCCGAGTTAATGAACATAAAAGCAATCATGAGTTAATGAAGTTCTTAATATTAATCAGATTAAATATGGAAGAAGAACTTAATGAATGTTGGAATTAGGGTTTTGCAAGGTTGCTGCAATCTGAATCTTAATCCAAATTTAATTATGAGTTAATGACCACCAAGGGGTATGTACATCGTGATGAAGCAGTTCTAACGGATGTTGGCACATGCCAACTACAGGACTGTACCTTTGAGAAGACTAAGGGATTCTCGAGGATACAAGTGTTGCAGTTGACATGTGGCAACACCCTTCCGTATTTGTTCATCTAGATCTACACACATCTGGACTTGAACTTAGTTTCTCTCTAGGTCAAGTTAGTAGCATGATTAGAATAGGAAGTAGCTTTCAATGACTCAGGGTACCTAGGCACATTCGGTCGACTTAGGTCGGTCGAGTATGCCCATATACCCTAAGTCATCATGAGCATCTCCCTATAACAAATTATGTCGCTAACTTGGGATAGGGTCAAACCTTGGGCAAGTGGACTGACAGAAGTCAGTAAAGACCATTCTAGATAACAATAGAGTGAGGTGAAGGATGTATTCTGAATTGACGAGTATGTCATCTAGGAATAGTAACATGAACAATATGTTGGAAATCTTTGGCCAAAGTATCACAAGCTGCTGGTTGTGTTGTCCTATGTCACCTAGTTTAAAGAAACGTGATGTCAGATGAATATTGGTAACAAATATTCAGATAGGTTCTTTAAACAGATCACTCAGTACCTGGAATAGGGTAGGAAAACCAAGTATACGTAGTATACATAAAGTATTCTATACTTAAAGACAAACATGAGAGATCGGTTAGAAAATGAGTCATGAAATGAGAGATTGGTAATTTACCGAGTCATTTACAGCTGCATATGGTTATCTGTTATGAGATTGATTGGCATGGAATGTGTGTTCTAAATGATGTTTTATTTAGAATAGATAACATTGTGTAAAAAAATTCCCTTGTTTCTAAAGTCTAAAAATGGGAATGTTACATCTTGGTATCAGAGCTGAAGGTTACAGCTCTTGGACCTATTATGTCCATAATCTGATAAAACTTAAATTTTCTTGTTAACAGAAAATGGTTAGAACAAGAGGAAATGTTGCAAATAATCCTCCACCTGAGGAAGGAGCAACAACTACCCAAAAACTTGATGAGATCCTTGCTGCCCTATTGGACACAAGGGATCATTTGGCTGTACTTGAATAACAAGTAATGGGAAATGAGGAGGAAGAAGATGCTGGTAATAATAATCAGCCACCTCCTGAGGACAATGCAAATTTAGGTGTTGATAATAACAATGTGAACATACCTGATCAGCCTGAAAACAAAAAGGCTAGGCTGGCAACTGAACTCACTAATGATATAAAAAGGATAAGTCCACCCAAGTTTGATGGCACCACATTAGGAGATGGAGCTAAGAATTGGCTCAGTGAAATGGAGAAGTACTTTGCAATAAGGAATTTCTCAGAAGAAACAAAGGCAATCTGGGGAGCATATCAGCTTTCCCATGAGGCATCTTCATGGTGGGACAACCGTAAGGCTGAGTTGAATATTGATGAAACTAATATTACTTGGGATCAATTTAAAGGTTACTTTAGGCAACGTTGGCTACCACAACTTTATTATGATCAGAAAATGACTGAATTCTAGAACTTAGCTCAAGGAAAGCTAACTGTAACTGAGTATTGGGAGTAGTTTACTAAACTCCTTAAGTATGTACCTCAGTATCAAACTGACGAGAAGTTTAGGATATAGAAATTCATCATGGGATTGAATCCCGTTATAGGAGGAGAGGTGGATGTTCACAGCCCAACCACGATGGAAGGGGTTGTTGAAAAATCCATAAGGCAGGAACAAAAATTAAAGGCAATTTCTACTCATAAAGAGGAAGTAAGGAAGAAAGTCCCCAACTCCTCTTCATCATCTCTTGCACCTAAGAAAGGACCATGGAAGAAATTTGGAATGAAAAGTAAGTTTTCAGCTGATAATAATAAGAAAACAACAACAAATAAGTCTGCTGGAAATGCACGAAACAACTTTGTCAAGAATAATAATAACAGACAGAAGTCCTATGGAGGTCAGAATGATAACTCTAAGGCTGGAAATAAATCTGAGCCTAGAAAGGGACCTGTAGGAGGCTGTTATAACTATGGAAAAGATCATTACACAAATCAATGTCCTTTGAAAAAGGATGATCGTAATCAGCAGCACAAGATACACGATGCAGTAGCTGACAAACAGGCTGAAAAATAGGCCATGCCCATAGAAGTTTCTGGGTAAGTTATTTGGCATACCTATAGCTATTATTTTTGATACCAAAGCTGCCGAATGTTTTATTTCTAGTAAATTAGCATCAAAACTAAAAAGAAAAGCTGGAAACATGGATAAAACATGGACTTTACATTATGGAAACAATGTTGTTCATATAGTTAGTATGTGTCTTTTTGGAGCAGTCCTTGACTTACCTAGTTTTTCCACTGAAGTTGATCTTTATGTTGCACCTTTGGGGTCTTATGATGTAATCATAGGTGTTAATTGGTTAGCTGAACATAAAGCAAAAGTGGACTATTTTGAAAAACATATTAGTTGTTTAGATGACCTGCAGAAAACAACAGAGATTCAGGGTGTGAAACGTGAGATTTCTGTTAGGAAACTATCAGCTATGCAACTTAAAAAGGCCAAAAATAAAGGTTGTACCTTATATGCAGTAAAGATTTCAGAAACTACTGAGGAGAACAGTGATGTCATGGAACGATATCCACTGTTATGAAACTATAGTGATGTGTTTCTGGAAGAGTTACCAGGTCTTCCACCCAAAAGGGAATTTGACTTCACAATTGAAATCAAGCCTAGAACCGAGCCTATTTCTAAGGCACCATATCAAATGACTACTATAGAATTAGTAGAGCTTAAGGCACAATTGCAAGAAATTTTGTCTAAAGGTTTGATTAGACTGAGTGTTTCACCTTGGGGAGCACTGGTAATTTTTGTGAAAAAGAAGGACGGAACACTTAGATTGTGCATTGATTACAGAATGTTAAACAAAGCAACAATCAAGAATAGATATCCACTCCCTAGAATTGATGATCTATTTGATCAGATGCATGGAGCATCGGTATATTCTAAGATAGATCTTTGATCTAGATATCATCAATTATGGATTAAGGATGAGGACATTCATAAAACAACTTTTAGAACAAGGTATGGACATTATGAGTTCACAGTTTTACCTTTTGGATTAACAAATGCACCTGTAACTTTTATGAATTTAATGAATAATATATTTCAAGAATACTTGGAAAAATTTGTGCTTGTATTCTTGGATGACATTCTCATATATTCTAAAAGTATTGAGGAACACCATGAGCATTTGAAGATAGTTTTAGAAATTTTGAGAAAGAGACAATTATATGGTAAGCTATCTAAATGTTCTTTCTATGACACAGAAGTGCACTATTTGGGACATGTAATAAGTAAGAATGGAATTTTGTAGATCCTTATAAAATTATATCTATAACTGAGTATCCTGCACTAAAGAATGTACATGAAGTTAGAAGCTTCATGGGTCTTGCTGGTTACTATAGAAAATTTGTAAAATATTTTTCTAAAGTGGCTGCACCAATAACTTCATTGTAGAAAAAGGATAAGAAGTTTGTTTGGAATGAGAAATGTGAATCTACATTCAGAACTTTGAAGGATCAGTTAACATCAACACCTATTCTAGCGGTACCAGACCCTAATGGAGACTTTACTGTTGTAACAGATGCATCTGGGGAAGGTCTAGGAGGTATTTTGTTACAAAATGATCATGTCATAGCTTACAAAAGTAGAAAACTAAAGTTACATGAGTTGAATTATGCTCCACATGATTTAGAGCTTGCTGCCATTGTTCATGCACTACAAGTTTGGAGGCATTATCTGCTTGGTAAACCTTTTGAATTAAAAATTGATCATCTTGGGATGAAGTATATTTTCACTCAGCTAAATCTAAATGCAAGACAATGAAGATGGTTATTTTTTTTGTCTCAATATGATTTTGACATAAATTACATCAAAGGTAAGGAAAACAGAGTAGTTGATGCTCTAAGTCGTAGGAAGCACATTTCTTCTCTTATAACATTGAGAACTCAGTTTAAGGATGAAGTAAAAAGTGTTATGGAATCTGATTCTTACTTTCAGCAAGTAAAAATAGTGCTTGCTGTAGATCCAAATGATGTGAGATATAAAGGTTTTCACTTTGACAATGAAGGAATCTTAAGATTTGAAAACAAAGTATACATACCTTCGCTAAATGATTTAAGAAAGAAATTGTTAGCAGAATTTCACAATTCACCTTTCTCTGGACACCCAGGTATTACAAAGATGCTTGTTGATATAAGACAACAATATTTCTGGAAAGGGATGAAAAAGGACGTTATTGATTTTGTGACACATTGTTTGGAATGTCAACGTGTTAAAGCTGAACATATGCATCCAACCGGTTTATTGTATCCTCATAGCATACCGCAGTACAAATGGCAAGTAATAAGCATGGATTTTGTACAAGGGTTGCCTATGTCAAGAAATAAACATGATGTTATTTTGGTAGTTGTTGATAAACTAACAAAAGTAGCACATTTTATTGCTGGTAATCTGAAGGATGATTCTCCTATTTTGGAAAAGAGGTTTGTACATGAAATTTTTAGATTACATGGAGTACCTGAATTAATCATATCTGATAGAGATCCTAGAATGACTTCAAGGTTTTGGAAAACACTTAATGCAGCTCTAGGAACTAAGCTGAATTTTAGTTTTGCGTATCATCCGGAAATGGATGGACAGACTGAAAGAGTTAATCAAGTTTTAGAGGATATGTTACGAATGTATTGTATGGATCAGCAGTATAAGTGGGAAGAGTACCTTCCACTAGTTGAGTTTGCTTACAATAACACATATCATGCCTCTCTTAAGATGACACCTTTCGAAGCACTATACGGAAGAAAATGCAGAACCCCCGTTAGTTGGGACAACATTGAGGATAGAGAGGTAATTGGACCTGAAATCCTTATGGAAATGGAACAACAAGTTAAAATGATTCGTGAATGCTTGAAAGAAGCAACAGATAGGTAAAAGAGTTATGCTGATTTAAAGTGGGTTGATAGGAAATTTGAACTTGGTGAGAAGGTCTTTCTTCGGGTTAAACCAAAAAAGAGTTCTATAACTTTTGGCAAGGCTGCCAAGTTATCACCTCATTACGTGGGACCTTTTGAAATAGTTGAAGTAATCAACCCTGTAGCTTACCATTTAGCATTACCTCCTACTTTGTCACGAATGCATGATGTTTTCCATATTTCTTTGCTTAAGAAATACGTTTCAGATTTATCACATGTGTTAAATTGGAATTCCTTGTAGGTCCAAGACCCAGGAATAATCGTGGTTAAACCCATATGAGTGCTGGAAACTCACCAGTTGCATTTAAGAAATCATGAAATAAGTCAATGTAAGGTCCAGTGGGACCAGTTTAACGAAGAAAGTGCAACCTGGGAAAATATGGAAGATATGAAAACTACTTTTCCATATTTATTTGAACAGAATTGATTCTGATGACTGATAAAAATTTGTGATTTTATCTTTATATGACAATAAGTCTACCAGTTTTGGGTGGATATCTATTTATTTTAAATAAATAACTATGTGAATGCTGATTTCTGGAACTTTAAAATTCTGATATTGTTGCAAACATATGAAAAGAAAGTGAATAAATTGATTGTCCTTAATGCAAATGGTCAAAATAAGATAATCATCGGGATGATGATTCTTTTTAGGAGGGAAGTATGTAACACCTTTGACAAACTGTTATATTTCTCTTTTGCATTGCAAGCATTGACATGTGATTTTCTTGAATGAGGTGTGTTCCTTTGATTGTTGAAAATCATGCCTGCTAGGGATAAACCATTTCTGCCCTTGGATTCATTAGGCTGAAATGATTGTTGCTTGCAAAGAATCCATTTTCACTTCTGATAGGTGAGTTGTAATCTGGTTATAATGGTTGCAAACTTATCTCTATTAACTGACTCATCCTTGGATCAATTCCATTGATCCAAGGAATGTTTTAAATCTCCTTACCTGGTCTGAATGGTAAACTGACATTCAGAGGTTGAGAGACATAACAGACTAAACTTTTGTATGTTTACAAATTCTTTATTGTCTTGTAAGATTGTGCATGCATTTTGTTGTATGTTTTGTGCTCGGATCTTCTTGATTGATCTAAGTGGGATGATTATGGCGTTAAGTGAAATGAGGCCTTCTTAGGACTATTGAGGAACAATCTAAGTCCTAGACCTAAGAGATCTATCCTAACGGGATTCTAAACTAAGGTAGATGTACCTATTTTTCTAGCTCTGTCTACTGTATTCGGGACAACATCCTTTCCTAAGTTGCATGTTCTAAATTGAGGGAACCACCTAAGGTGATGCTAGGTATTTTTCTAATCTAAAACCTAATGCTATATGGTTGTGAGCTATGACCTAACCTAAGGTGGCAATTACTTATTGAAATGATTTTTAAACCTAAGGTTATTACTTCTAAACTAACCTATGGACATAACCTAAACTTAGGGAATCGACCATAAACTAATGAAGTGAGGAAAGGGGACCTAAGGGTCGTATGGAAAATGGGAGGCTAGGTGGCGGTTCCTAAGCTATTTATGAGATTTGATTTTTGTATTAAATTCCAGTGAACTGCCAGATTAGGTGGAAGCATGAAAAGTTGGTAGAACCTATGTGGAGTCTTCACTAAAGTTATCAATGCATGCAAAAGTTGAATTAGGATTTCACCAATTCTAGATGGCGGTGGCATGGAGAGATAGGTGGGAATGTGAGAGTAAATGGCATTAATGAATCTTGATTTTTGTGAGCAAACCATCTTGGAAACAATGTGGGTGGATTTTTTGGGGGTTGTTTGGTCTTGCATGCTTTGTGATTTTTTCTCTGCATGGAGCTATCTGGTTCTTCGAACCAACAGTTTGATTTTCACTTTGTGGCTATTTTTGGTTTCCCTAGTCTATTTTTGATTCAGGGAAAGTATATGAGGCATTGGGGAAAGAGATGTTTTGTTGTTGATCTTTCTTGGAGGAGAAGAAGAGTTGGAAGCTCGGCTGGAAGTCTCCTTCGAATTGGCAGAAGCACTATCAGGCATGATAGGCTCTACCCATTAAGATTTCTTTCTTTTCTCTAAATGTTTCATTAAAATAACTCTGCTCTCTTGAGATATATGGTTATCTGTCTTGTTCTGGTTATTTACTTCATGTTGATGGAATCTCTGTGATTTTTGGATATGAATCCATTGCATGATAATATTGGTTTTGGTTGTTTTCTCTCTGAGTAAGTTCAATGGTGAAATGCATATAGAACTTTCGAGACTTTAGTGTTTTGATTAGAATTTGCATTCTGGAATGTCTTCCTGGAAAAGAGCTTGAGTAAATTTTTTTTTTGGTTTGAGTTTGAACTGGAAGTCTCTTTAGAAATTGAGTTTGAAAAAGGGGATACTTCTCTTTGATGCATATTTGAGTTTGAAAAAGTTGTAGTACTTCTATCTCGGACTGTACTGTTTACTTTGACCATGAAATTACGTGAAAACATGTAAGGACATCTTGTTTCCCTCTGTTCTGTGTAACCCACGTTATTTTTAACTGACCATCTTTGATTGTTTTGAAAGATAGGTGAATATCCTTTTATAAAACCATATCTTATTTTGGGAAGATATAGTACTTCTGTTCTGGATTGTATTGTATACTTTGTTCTTCATTATGAACTCGAACTTTATGTTTCTTTTTGTATGGAGCTGTGTAAGTTCTTGTAGTTGGAATCATTGCTACAGTTTGAATTCGTGAGGAATAAAGAACAATGTTTGACTTTAAACTTAGTGTCATGTTTTTGTATTCTCTATCAGATCCTTTTGAATGGATTTCTGGGTTTTTAAAAGAAAAAGGAGTTGAATACTCTTTTAAACTATATCTTGTTTTGTTAAGATTTAGTACTTCTGCTTCGGGACTGTATTGTATACTTTACTCTATAGTATGAACTCGAACTTGTGTTAAAACAAAGATGAATAGATGAATGTGGATTATGGCATTGTATGCATCCTAGATTTCTATTTGTATATGAACTGGGTTAGTGTTGGTATTTGATGTTACTGATATGGTTTGAGTTCGTAAGGAAAATAGAAGTAATGTTTTCATTAAACTTCATGTTTGGTTTTGTATTCTCTATTGAACTTTCGAAAGAACTTCTGGGTTTTTAAATGGGATTTGGAATTCAATTGATAAAAAAAATGGTGAATGAATTCTAGGTTTGGATCCTTTCTATTGAGTTTCCTTTAACTTTTGGGAAGTTAAGTTCTGTTTTCTTGAACTACTCTGTAGATCGACTCTCTCCCATGTTGTTAGAGTGTTTACCATCCTAGGCCTGTTTGACTTCTTGAGTTCGGATCTCTTCCCTTTTGATCTTGGATGAGGTAATGAGAACTCACTTTTTAAGAACTGGAAACTTCTTTGTGGTTGTTTAATTTAATTTGTTACTAGTTGACTGTGGAAAGTTCATGGGAATGGTAGTATGTTCAGGAAAATTTTGGGACTGTCACTTTTGGTACAGGGGAAAACCAAACCATCCCCATTTGATCTTTCTTGATCTCAGCTAATTTGTATAGAATCAATTGTCGTGTCGATTTGGGAAGTGTACAGCTGAGTCTGTCCTGTAGAAGGGAAAACGTAATCATTTCTAGTCTGATTGTTTTGAATGAATGAGTCATGCATTATTAGGATATTGTTTTTGATGGACTCCTCTCTGTGCACTCAATAATAATATGAACCTTCCCTGGATGGACACGAGTAAGAAATAATCCTTTTGTAAGTCTTGCTTTGATTTATGGATATGTTTCAGATCACTGAATGATATCTCCAATAATGTAGAATAATACATAAGGTTGCAAGTGAGGATGATGACTATTTTGTTTCTCTCCCTTCTCAGATTGGTTTGGGATTCTTGTTATCAGATGTTGTCTCTTAAATGGTGAATCATTTTATTGGTTTCCTTGACTGATGCAGTTATATAGGTAATCGGTTATGTACTTTTTGAACCTGATTTCTATCTCTTAGATGAATGGTGAATTGTGGATAGCTATATTAATTCTTCTTCTTATTTATTTAAGTTTTAGGATGAATCATCCTAAATATGTACTATGCTGAAATGAACTTGTCTGTACATGATTTTCTGGAAACTTGGTAAAATGACAATAAGGTATTTGATTCTGAAAGTAACTCTTTTTGTTACATAGTAAAGTTAAATTTTGTATTTCAAATTCAGAAAGAATTATGAAATGATTAAACGACAAGGGCTGTTGTTTGATATAAATAAGTAATTGTTTGGGACAATACTTACATGGTATAATGCAGTAGTTGCTGATTATATTATGATATTTTCTTAAAAGTGAATTCTGATTTATTATTTGTACTTCTTTCAGGATTGTTATTACTTATGCTTATTTGTATGATACATTAATTGTTTCATTAAAGCAGAGTTGTTTTAATGGAACAATTAGTGGAATGCACTTTGTTTTAATGCTTAGTGCTTATCATGCTCAGTTCAATGAACTGACCCATGCTAGCAATTTTTGCAGATGGACTTCGTAAGTGATAAAAGAAGGCAAAAACTTTTATGATGTATTGGCTGATGTAAAGTCTGGCTCTTTTGTAAAGAATTTTGATTCATTCATGAGTTGTATTGAAAAAGAAAAGTTGTATTCTTCTATGATCTTAATGTTGTTTGACATGTAGTATGCCTGAAATGCATAGTCTTGTAAAGTGTATATTTTTATCATGATGAATTGAAAGGTTTGGAGACTGACTCCAAATTGTTGTGTGAATTCTCTTGTACTTTTTATGAAGGAAATTGGAATTTATCTTGTTGATATTCTTCATAACTGTTTGTATACTTATTACTTGTTATCATTTACTAAGTTGGATTAAGGGAATAGTTCAATCTCCCTTACTAAGATGCAACTTGCTAAGTTGCATAAGATGTCGTTCTCTATCTAAACAATTATAGTATAATTATGGAATGTGTATTGGACATACAATTAAACTATATGAATTGTGAAAGATAAAAAGGGTATGATAACCCTAACATTTAATCATGTAGAGGAAGACTCTTCCTCTTTCAAAAGAATGTAAAACAAAAGGAATGGTGTTTATGATTGTTAATCATTGTACTTCATTTCCATGAAGTCTACTCTAGTTGAACCTAGGTGGATGCTACACCATCTTGAACAGTAAAGATATATTAAACTAACCTTATGATGTTTGCTGCCTTGTTTTTGGATAACTGCTTGTTATGCCGAGTTAATGAACATAAAAGCAATCATGAGTTAATGAAGTTCTTAATATTAATCAGATTAAATATGGAAGAAGAACTTAATGAATGTTGGAATTAGGGTTTTGCAAGGTTGCTGTAAATCTAAATCTTAATCCAAATTTAATTATGAGTTAATGACCACCAAGGGGTATGTACATCATGATGAAGCAGTTCTAACGGATGTTGGCACATGCCAACTACAGGACTGTACCTTTGAGAAGACTAAGGGCTTCTCGAGGATACAATGTTGTAGTTGACATGTGGCAACACCCTTCCGTATTTGTTCATCTAGATCTACACACATCTGGACTTGAACTTAGTTTCTCTCTAGGTCAAGTTAGTAGCATGATTAGAATAGGAAGTAGCTTTCAATGACTCAGGGTACCTAGGCACATTCGGTCGACTTAGGTCGGTTGAGTATGCCCATATACCCTAAGTCATTATGAGCATCTCCCTATAACAAATTATGTCGCTAACTTGGGATAGGGTCAAACCTTGGGCAAGTGGACTGACAGAAGTCAGTAAAGACCATTCTAGATAATAGTAGAGTGAGGTGAAGGATGTATTCCAAATTGATGAGTATGCCATCTAGGAATAGTAACATGAACAATATGTTGGAAATATTTGGCCAAAGTATCGCAAGCTGTTGGTTGTGTTGTCCTATGTCACCTAGTTTAAAGAAATGTGATGTCAGATGAATATTGGTAACAAATATTCAGATAGGTTCTTTAAACAGATCACTCAGTACCTGGAATAGGGTAGGAAAACCAAGTATACATAGTATACATAAAGTATTCTATACTTAAAGACAAACATGAGAGATCGGTTAGAAACTGAGTCATGAAATGAGAGATCGGTAATTTACCGAGTCATTTACAACTGCATATGGTTATCTGTTATGAGATTGATTGGCATGGAATGTGTGTTCTAAATGATGTTTTATTTAGAATAGATAACATTGTGTAAAAAAAAAATTCCTTGTTTCTAAAGTCTTAAAAGAAAATAAGAGAGTTTTTTCATAATCCCATAATGTTTTTCGAGTAACTCGTCATTTTATGTCTTGTGTCAATCCAACATTTTATATGAAAGAGGCGAGGAACAATGAAACTTGTTTTAATGTGCTTATATTTTGGAAAAGTGAATGCCAAAAATACAAGATTAGGAATTTAAATTTACTGACTACTCAACCCTTAACAAAGTGAATGTCAAGCTAGAAGAGTATAGGGAAGTTATGATTTATTACTCAACCCTTAAAAAATTGAATGTTAAGATGGAAGACTTTTAACAATGAAAATCAATGACTCAACCCTTAGCAAAGTGAATGATGAGATCAATGAGTTTGGAAAAAATTCTAATTACTCAACCCTTAACAAAGTGAATATTCATATGGAAGAGTTTAGAGATGAAGATCAAATACTCAACCCTTAGCAAAGTGAATGCTAAGATGGAAGATACATATTATTGATTTCTTAATCCTTATCAACAAAAATATTAAGATGGAAAAGACATGTGATTTTTTTTTCAACCCCTTAGCAAAGTGAATGCTAAGATGGAAGAGACTTGAGGTTAAAATCTATTTTACTCGAACCTTAACAAAGTCAATGCTAAGGTAGAATATATTTAAATGAAAGTGAATGTGCTTAGTATAGAATATGGGTGTCCCAAACTCAAGACTTATATTCTGATCATAATAAGAAATATAAATTGATAGATAGTGTGTAATAGGAGTGTGAAACAAAAACTTAATAACACATAAAGTAGGCAAAAGTAATGTTGTTTAAGGAATTCCTCTAAACTTAATTTGCTTGGTCAAGGTATGGCTTCCTATGAAAATGGTTCTCTCCCTAATTACCAACAAATTACATGAGCGAGCGTGGTATACTACTATTATTTTTCGGCTTTACTTTACCCCTCTTCATACGATAAGCTAGATTTTACTCTATTAAAAGGATCGAACTGGGTCTGCCACTATGGATAGTTTTGACTCTAATAATCACAAAGGTATAATAGTCAAGTCGGTGGGGATCCCATTTCGTTGGCCAATTCATTCAAGGTGCCAACTAATTTTGGGATCCTATGATACTCCTCAATAAAGAGTTTATGGCTACTGGCCACATACTTCCCATAGTTACAGTCAGAGGAGGAATAGACTCATCTCCAAAAAAATGTAATAAAAGAGATTTTTTATAACATTTAATAAAAGATGGTGATAAAAAGGTTTTCTTTATCATCACGAACAAAAGAAACCTACAATTAGTAGTTTTTATTTAAAAGGAAACCTTCATAGAGATGATCTGACAAGTAATGAGTTAGGAGTTTTCTTGAGGTAAACACATGAGACAAAACATAAAAATAAACTCACAATTTTTATTTTCAAGATCACTTATAGAAGTGTGACAAAATAGCACACGTGTAAGTTTATCCAGATTAGATTCACAAAAACAACCTCCCGAAATGCAAGAAAAAGCCCACAAAAATCTTAACACTTTCACAATATCCTAAAAAAAAGTTAATGGAAAAGAAACATCCAATAAACCTTACACTAGGAAATAATTACTAAATAAACCTTAATTAAGTAAAAAGATGATTAATTTATTTAAACACAAAAATGAAATAAAAAACCAGAGTAAACGAATTAACTAAATTTGACCTAATTTTAATGTGAATAAAAATTTAGGGCCTTTAAAGAGTGAAATCCCTACAAATATAATGATTAACAAATAAGAGATACAATGGCTTAGGCTCAACTCTGCGAGTCGAGTTGTAGAATGAGTGGTAGGGTTTACACAAAGTTTGGCTCATGAAAGGATCAATGTAGGGTTGAGTTAGACTTGGGATTGAATGAGAAGTAGGGATGGCCATGGTGAGGAGGAGCTCTTATGGCTCACTCAGGGGTCCACAGGTTAGCTTGGGGATGGCTCAGATCCACAAGAGGTAGGGTAGATTATAGGTAAGGCTGAGTCAAGTGACCGTGACGAGGAGGGATCAACAAGGGAGTTGAAGGGATTGGGTGAGTCGAGTAGGGTGTGAACATTAACATGAGATTGTCTCGGAAAGATGAGGTAGGGTCAGGATATAGTAACTCAACTTGGTAGGGTAAGGTGAGTCGAGTCACGAGGGGAGAAATGCAACTCAGTAGGGGTAGATCAGAGGCAGGGTGGTTTAGTGTTTTTTTGTGAGGATCTTGGTTTGTAAACAATGAAACCAATGCACCAATCAAATAAATGAGCTTGGTGGAACTATGCAAGTCATGCAATGTCATAACATTCAAAACTCGGTGGTAAAATCACTTTCCAACTCACCTGGATGGGAAAGAATAAAAACAATCTCACCCACTTGGCTCAGTGTAGAGATTGATATCCAACTTGATTGCAATACTTAGCACAGACCTCCAAATATAGAAAAACTGCTAAATGTGGCAGAGACTAAATATCCCTATAAATTTAGAGGAGAAAACCCTACAACCTGCACAAATACCACAAAACCTCCCACAACACAAATGTTAATCACATAATTCCAAATTTACATTGATAAATAATAACAAAAATTTGAAATTAAGAGTAATAGAGTATGGGTATGGTCCCACCGTGCATGCTGGAATGTAAGTAGGGAAAAAATTAACAGAAGTGAAAGATGAGCAGATATAATACAATGTACATTCCTAAGTTTATCTTACAAACCTCAATAATAGGATTGTGGAAGTATTGCACTTGTAAAATACTTGAACAATTGGATTGTGGATGCTCTAAAATTGATCTCCAAATGCAGAAATGAAAATGCTATGAGAAAAATTGGACACATGGAAGGATTTTCAATATGTAGATATCAAATAGAAAATTGGCAGAGTTTTGTTGCAAATCTTCCAAGGATCTCAGGAGAGGGTTTGTGAAGGATAAGGCCTATTTTTTTTTATAGAGGTTAAGGAGTGGTTGCAAATTGTTAATGAGATTTTGAATGCATATTTTTAAAATAACATTATAAGAAATTTGAATAAATTTATTTTCCATTGATGGGAAATGAAAATCTATTTTTTAATTCGATGAGGTTGTTGTACGTGCAACTTTGTTTCCCCCACCTTTATAGGATTCCAAAAGTAGAGTTGAGCAGAGTGACTAGGATAGGGAAGTGGAGTCTAAGTCGAGGATGAATATGAAAATATATTTATTTTCTATTTTGAATAATTAATTTAATTATCTATGAAGTGTGAGTAATATAATTAACCACTTAATTAAATAAGTGTTTAATTAAATTAGCTAAAGGGTGTAGGAGTTAAATTTAATTCATTACAAGGGTGCGATAGAATTAAATTAACTAATTCTAAAGGGTTATGATTTAAATGATAGAATCAATTTAATTAATTCTAAAGGGATGTACTCTAGAAAGATAGAATTAATTTAATTTATTCTAATGGGATGGAATTAACTTAGTTAACTTCGAAGAGATGCAGATAGGATATGAATAATCCAAGATCAGGCTAGAAATAAGCATGTATAGGCTAGAAATAAGCATGTATTTACTCTAGAAAGATAGAATTAATTTAATTTATTCTAATGGGATGGAATTAACTTAGTTAACTTCGAAGAGATGCAAATAGGATATGAATAATCCAAGATCAAGCTAGAAATAAGCATGTATTTTTAGGGTGTCTACACCAAGTCTCCACACACAAAGATCAACTAAAAATCACAACAAAGCTAGTGTGGAATCCTCTATTTGAATATGTAAACCACAAAATTCATAATGAGATATTTCCTCCAATTGAGTATTCTTACACTTAACCATAGGTTCTCTTCAATCCCACCATGCAGATTGAATCTAGAAAAAAAAATCCCTGTCACACCTCTAGGGGAGCCAAGAAAAGATAACCATGATAGACCTTAGATTTGATAGAGGATGAGATAAACCACACACCAATAAAATGGGGACTGGATTGATCAAGAGAGTGAAAACACTCTTTACTACATCTGTCCCCAATAGTCCAACCCATCTACTAGCCACAACAAGCCAACAAGTCACGTTTTGGAAAAATTGGAAAAAAGATGGGAAATACACATCACATAAAGGAATCTCTCTTGATAAAATTATTATATAAAAATAGGAATTTCTTTATGTCCATACTGACTCCAACAAATAGTTATCCCCTCAACAAACTCATCGACATCACATAATGTGATTAAACCACAACTGTAATCCTCATAAGACACCAACAAAGGATATGTAATACATGAAATAAGAAAATTTCCATGTCATAAAATACCCATGCATCCATCACCCAAGATTAAAGCATAAAAAAACAACCAAAACTAGATCCCCATCTAGGTGGAGTCAAGGAGCTTAAAGTCCTGACTTCTCTCCAACTCACCTTTGCACTTGCACCCACATCCACCACCAAATTATTTGTTCCCATAGTTTGGGTTAGGAAAGTAGAGAGAAGGGTAGAAAATAAGATATTATTAGACTCAAATGGATCCACGACCTTATACATTCCACTATCACTGTCCGCCATATCATTTTTTGTAGTGCATTGTAGAGTGTGGCAGAGGAAAAACCCTTAATTCGGAAACCATTTTGTGTAGGAATTTATGTGGCTTCTCTATGAATATTTGAGAGTGATGGAATGATTGTGTAAGGAGAACCAAAAAAAACTTGAAGTGCTGATCAAAATTTGATAAAACCTAGAAAGAAGCTCTATATCATCTAAATAAGGCCCAAGAAAACTAGTGATTAAGCTAGTCTAATTGCTTGTGTATTTGATGATCAAATTATACATTATATGCACCGCTGAACTTCAAAATAAAATCTGTAATCTTTCTGGTTATTAAATTTGAATACCTGCAGTAAAAAAAGTTAAATTTTTTTTACACGAATTGCAATAATGGAGTGCTATGGTGCCATGCTTTTATTAACACAAAAGGCTAAATTTGCCACTTACAACTTAATTTAAAATCAAAATAGAATTAGTAATAATAGTAAAATAATTCTAAACTAATTTTGGAATTTCAGTTAACTCAAAAATAGACTCATGCAATCCATGTACAAAGTCAACATGCAAGAAGTTTTTTCCTGAAATAGAATTATGCAAGCTAGGCATACATTCAAATCCTAATTATAGATCTCTCCTAGAAAATTCACTGTAAGGTCCCTAAAATATATGTATTGTCATAAAATTAGCATATTTTTAGTTATCTTAACTTATAAAGTGTTTCCCACCTCTTTGGAATGACTACACAAGAATTTGTACTAATTCGGAAACTAACTGCTGATAGTCTTTTTTTAAAAACTTTTTCAGCTATTTTAGGAAATCAATGAAAATAGCTTATTTGGTCCTACTTGACTAAAGAAACTCATGATTGAAATAAATACGTCCTAAAAATAACTAAAAGTCTATTTTTAGAGTATTTATATAAATTTTTTAATCTAAATTTAGTAGACTTTTAAATGCCAAAATTGGCATACTTCCCAACAATATTTACTCCTCGAGGTCCATTCTGCCACCCATCCTACTTCTGGGATCGATTACCACAACTATAGGAAACTAAAAATTCCATTGTTTCTATTTCCTTGCTCTTGCTCTTACTCTAGTGTTATTTCATTCCTTCTCCATCTCATAAAGAAAGCACAATAAATTATTTTTTAAAATATATATTTTTTCATTCAAATTCTATTATTTTTCTATATTGCCCATTTAAATATTTTTTTTAAAATTGGTATTGAATATCGATTTAGTAAGTATATGGAGTTCTAATTTAAAATATGTTACACTCATTTTACATTAAACACACACACACACACACACACACACACACACACACACACACACACACACACACACACACACACACACACACACACACACACAGACACAGACACACACACACACAAATACAGTGTGTGTATGTGTGTAATATTAATGTATATTTAATATTCAACATTAAGATAGTATAATTATTTGATATATCAAATAGTTATATTACATTTAATTTATCAAACGAATTTTGTGTCAATTTTGCGCCACTTGATATTAATTTATCAAACAAAATTACCAGCGCAAATTTGGTGCAAATGTGACATAAAAGTGATGTAGAGGTGATGAAAATATGACATGATAAAAATGTCTAGTCACGTTAAGTCCACGTCATGATTTGCGTCACATCCATGATGTAAATTCTTCAAAGAAACACAAATGAAAACCCTAAATAGGTCAATTTACGACACTAAATTGACCCAAATAATGGATCTATTTGCATAAAATGTAGTATCGAATACTTGGATTTGACCTCTAACACTATGGACAAATCTCAAAAGTGATCTCAAGTAGAATGCAATGAAGATAAAAGTTGGAAGATAATGCTCCAATGTTTTTAACTCCTCACAAAGCATGTGCATGCTGCTATAAACATATTCAAAAGAGAATTGTGGAAGCCTTAAATAATGTGATAAAATAGGGGAAATATATTTTAGTTGATAAAATAAAGCAAGAGACTCATTTTAGAAATATAATGCATGTAAGGAATATACTTATCCTTGGTGTATGCTAGGATACAATAATTAAATAGGCTTAGGCTCCATAGGGAAATTATATCTAAATAATTGATAATTGAACTTTAAACAAACATGTAGGGTGGATGGTATAACATGCATAACATCTATCCATGGTAATCAAAAAATAATATTATAATTGAGATAAATAGGCATAACTTGACATATAGTGTAAAGTGTTTGCTTGCTAAAGGTAATATGCAATGTGATTTACCCAAGCACTTTTCAGTGTATATTATCAAATCCACATACACTCATTATGATGGGGTAAGGTCAACTGTTGATAGACCCAAAACATCAAGGAAAATTATGTTAATAATACTGAGGCTTAATCCATCATCAACAAGCACTCGTTTAAAAAATTAATTTTATTCTTCAACTTAAATAAAAAGGGGGGACAATAGTCTATAATATGTTGGGGAGGGAGATCCTTTGTATCAAATGATATGCTTTCTTCAGTTAAGTACATAGTATTTAGAATGGGTGTCACATATTGTGGTTTTGTATAAGAATGAAGCATTATTTGTTGTAAGATGCCACAAAAGATATTTTTCTATAAATCAGGAAAATTTTTAAGACCCCTTATCCAAATCCAAATTGAATTTTTTTTGGTGAATTTGTAAAAATGGATTTTGTGTTGATGGTGAATATGAGAAAAATGTATATGGTGATGTAGGTGAATAATTTATCTAGGAAAAGGTATGTTAGGGATAATTGCAGGGGAGTGACCACAAAAAAGGAACAAACGCATCAAATGTATGGAAGTTCAGTAAGCAGGCGACTGCAATGTATAAATTCTGGTCTACATATGCAGTCGAGTGGTTGTGCATGCAAACTCTTGTCAGCATATACTATAGGGCGACGATAGACACTAATAACTATGTAATTGAAACTTCCCAATTATGAATGGGGGTAACATCCAATCACCATACCAAAGGATATAAGACTTCACAAAGTAAATAAACACGAATACGAACTATGCATGACATATTTGACATTACATTAATTTCAGACTATAATGAAGACAACACAACTAAGATAAAATGTTTTCACAAATGAAGAAAGAATTCTAACCATTTTTTTCAGACCCTGTACTTTTTTTCTTGAATGTGCTACGTTGTAATAGAGAAAATTTCCTTGCCTTTTCACTTAACAAGTTAATGAGAAGTTTCAATATTCTAGCTCAAACCCTAATAAACAATGTAGTTAGGTGTCTAAAATTATATAGTTGGGTGTCATAACTATTCCTTCATGCATTTGGAGTATGTAGTCACACGTCTATAGGAATGCATCTAGACTGTGGCTGAGATCGTTTGTCAAGCATCTGCAGTCAGATGTCTAGACTATATAGCCGATTTCATCTGTCAGGCGTCCTTTATGTAAGAGAATTCAAATTTTGTAGATGCTTAGATTTTTTATTAGTATATATTAGTGAATGTAACAAATTGGTGTTTCGAGGTAGCGGTGATATACATGCATAAGTATGGAATTTATTTTAAACACTAGGAAAGATGACCCACAAAATTAACTTGTACCCAAACATTTTAAGCGAAATGCTACTCTATACGACTCCTTAAAATCACCAAATGAAAATTTAAAAAATGTAAATATTCTTGAATTAGCAAAGATTCACCACTAGAATTTACCCTGCTATAAAGGGGTTCTTTGAAGTAACTCAAGTAAGGATATTTTTGCATTGATACTTTGTGATTGGCCAAACAAGTCATAAGAAGATGCATGATTTGGAATTTTTGGATCACTACCCATACCCTTATGGGTTGATACATCATGGATTATCGAATCAATTGTAGGCTTATGGAAAATAAAGAACATGAGATAATGGTTTTAATCATTAGGAGAAGTATGAGCCATGCATGTGAGTGTTAGGGTAACTAGGGTTTGATAACAAAAGTACTAGTTATAATAGGAAACCTAGGCCAAACAAGGTTAAGGATTTGATCAGTAAGTAGGTTCACCAAATGATTCAACCAAAAAATTATGAATAAGATGTGGACATGTGATGTTTATCTTACTTATATAGATTCAAGTTAATATGAGAACAAGATATATTTAGATTATTAATTAAACATTAATGTTCAGATTCTAATTATACATATATAACATTGGAAGATAAATCAATTAGAACACATGTAAAATATTGTAAGACATGATAACATGAGTGATATTTAAATGGTTTTAAATTATTTTGGGTGTGACAAAGGGATGAATTGGCTAGAATTATCCTCATGTATATGCTCGTATCTGATTTTTGAACTACACTATATATTGGGACGAAACTGTTATATTTGGAAAAATCATTTAGTTCTTTTGTCTTGTACGATGGTTTTGTTTGGATAGTAGATGATGTTTTATAACTCTCTAAATATGTGTGAATTATTGGAATATGATTCACTATGAATTATTAGGTCTTGAAAATATGTGCAACCCTCTGTAATCCATCAACTTGGCCAAAAACTGAAACATATGGTAAATCCCCTACAAAAGGTCAATGGTTGGGTTGAAGTGCAATCGAAACACTACCTACATTAGCACTAATCTGAAAAGGACTCAAGATACATATAGGTCTCTACCTAGAGATGCGACATAATATTGCATGGAATAAACTGTCTTTGATAATTTTAATATTTGATACTACTTTGTAATGACTTGGATTATGTGTGCTTGAATTGGATTTTGATTTTGGAATATTAACTCTATGGTTTGGAGTGATTCATACTTATGTGGGGGATATTCTAATGTTTGCTATTTCTTTAGGTAAATTTAGGAGATATTTGTATTCTTTTTGAGTGAAATGTAATTGAGTGTGTTAGGTGAGTGCCAAATATTTCCACACAAGTAAATGAGTATATTAGACTTTCCTATTTAGGGTTTTTGGATATAATTTCAAATTAAGGAATCCTAAAGTGAAAGTACCAACCCATAAAACATATCAAATTAAGAAAATGTATGTTGGATGGCCTTAGATGAGACCATTTACTGAAGAAAAAACCCTTTGGTAGTTTGGTCCTATTGGGCCATTTGGTCTAAAAGGAAGATACAATACGATAAAGCTCTATGCATGAAAATCATGAGAAGTGGGCTGCTTATGATTGATGTGATCATTTATATAAGCAACTGAACACTATAATGAGGAAAAAAATTCTTGTAACAGGACTAATAATATAACAATCAAGATCAAAACAAGTGCACAAGTCATGATTTAAAGGATTAAGTCAAAAATTAAATTATCAAGTGATAAATTAGAAAATTTAGGTGTCTACAGTTACATGCTTGTTTTTCATATCCATAATAGCTTTGTATCTCATGATTCATTTCTCTAATAACTCATCTTTCTAATATAAATATAGTAGAGGGTAGGGCTATATCCAAATGTATGAATGGTGAACATGAGATTCTATTAACTCTATGGTTAGAGGTAAAACAATCCTATGATGCTCTAGTTTTTTCCTTATCATTATGTTGTATAATATCCACCATTATGTAATGCCCCCACTTCTGCCCCTCCATTCATAAAGGGTCATTTTCAAGCATTAATATTATAAAATAAAAATAAAAATTAGGACCATCGTAATGAGGAAAAGGTGGTGGAGTGTGTCACGTTATGGCAGCTTGTAGTAGGCATGTGTCCCTTCACGGGACAGTTGAACCATTTCTCCATATACAATAGACAAGTCTCCAATATGACCAATTTACCTCCACTAACATACTACCAACCTATGCCAAAAAATAGATATTATAAACTAGGCTTGGACATCTTTAAAAACATTAAAAGAAGGGATTTTTGGTAGATGGATAAGTTGCAAGTGGCTTGCCAGAAATGTTTGCACAAAATAGATTTGTTGAAAATACTTTGGAAACATTTAGGAAATGCAACTGACATGTGGGAGACCCAATTTTGCAACCATTTTCCCATGTTCACTGTGCATGTATTGACCCTCTCGACGTGTAGGCTATATTTTGGACACCCTAAACTTTATCATTTAATATCAGTTAAACATATGGTGGTTTGTGGTTGTGTATAAAACTATTACATGCTATGTGCATATTTGATATGTTGAAGGCTTCTAAAACTTCAATAAAATGCTTTTTATAGTGTTAAATATATAGTCTACAGCCTTTGCAAGCACCCCACATACCTACATCTCCATGGAGGCCCATTTAGGAAAGTCAATGTACCATGTATGATTTGTATTACACCCTAAATCTTCACCTCAATGATTGGTGCATGGTGACTTAGAAAGTTATATGAGGCATTAATAGTTGGAAGAAAAATATGTGGGAATCCCCATGAATATTTTCTATTTTTTCACCAAAATGTAACCAGTAGGTGTCCACATGGTGGGTTCAACTTCACTATCATACCCTTATCCTTGTTAAAATGGGAGCTTTGAAATATGGAAAGGTGGACGGATGCCAAAGCATAATGGAGATTTGGACAAGTCTTTTTTCAGATGTTGCAGCTGTAAATGCCAAGAAAAATATATATGTGAAATGTCAAAACATGAACTTGGCACATGGAATATTGGAGAAAAAGTGTAGAAGAAATGAAGCAAAAACATAAGGCATGTTAGCTGTTTGACAAAATGCCTCAAGAAAATGTGGTCATGAGGGCAACAAGGATTACAGGGAAGGAACAAAATGGTTTTCTTGAAATAGCTTCAGAAACTTTCAAGTAAATGCAAAGAGTAGGGTAAACCTAACTTCACAACCTTTGTCAATGTCCTCCACAACCTGCACCATCCCTTTTCCTACTGGTAAAGAATGACATGTACATTTTTAAAAAATTTCTTGCTAGACCATTAAATGGAGGAGAGTCTAGGATAACACATGAATTGTTTGACAAAATGTCTTGAAGGAATGTGGCCTCACAAGGCACACCAACTGTTTGTCAGAATGCCTCAAACCAATGTAGTATCATGGGATGTGTGGAATGTAGGCTGTGTATGAAATGGGTCTGATGAAAAGGATTTGGATATTTTTATGAAAATATTATTAGAGGGTATAAAGTCAAACTCAATGACCATTAATTCTAAATGTGAAGGCTTTGCAACACACACAAACTGTTTGACAAAATGTCTGGGCATCCCACAAGCTAGCTAAACACCTCTCCTTCTCTACCTCATTAAAAACATGCATGGAATTATTCCTTTCCTTCTCTAGTTTTGTTTTCATGTAATGTTGTCATATTAGATTATAATTATTTTAATTAAAGGAATAAAACATTGATTTTTTTATGTTGGTATGCATAAACCTTTACCCCTTGAGTGTATCCTGTTCTAACTTGATAACATTACCCAAGTCATGGATAAAATTGATTAAACATAAAACACTATCCAATCCATGATATGGAGTTGTTTTGTTATGCATTTTCTCACATTAAGAAAGAGTTAGATAAAGGTGATGCATGCTATGCTTGAAAACTTGATTTTGAATAGCCTTGCAAAACTAAACCACATATCACGAAAACAATGCTTATCACCTCATAACACTTCTTTGTTATACAGAGAATAGCGAGACATAGTTGGTATTCATTGTGACGGTTGGGTATCATGATCTACATGCCCATTTTGGGGCCTATATAGCCACCTAGGTGTAGGCATAAACTACTCGAACACAAATTTCTCCCTCTTGAATGACACTCCCTAAATGACTCATGTGACTTGGATCTTAATTCTGTCAGGTCCCCAGAGATCTTAGTATATATAGGAACATGTTTGACATATTTGGAATTTTTTTTTTCACTTGTATGAATTTTTTTACAAGGCCATTTTATGGATGTTGAAATACTTTGCAATATATCACATATTTTAAACTAGGACGTTTCACCTTGGAGTTACACCTCCAAAATGTGTATCGTGCGTATATTATTACCATCCTTAATTCTTGAGTATTCTTGGTTTATAGTAATATAGGTTAGGAGATACCTTCTCATATTTCTCATACCATTCACACCTTTTTAGAGGACATTTTGTAGCATATTTTGGCTATTTGTGCTGTATTATATTTTTGATCTTGGGTCATCCCTTTGACCATCCAGTCACTTGATTCAAAATAGAAACTTGTGTTATTTTTGTAAAGACTCTTGTTTTCATATAATTGACCTCCGCATGTTAATGGTACTATTAAATAGGTGAACATGAAAAATAATAATATACTATTGTATGTTTCTTTGTTTCCTTTCTCTCTCTAAGACTAAGTTGAAAACAAAATGAGGTATGACATGAAGAGTTATGGACTCTCTATCTCTCTCTCCTAAACTATGAGAAATAATGGTTATGTAACATTTTATGAATTTATGTTTTATCTCTCCTCATATTTTATCTCTCTAAACCATCTTAATTCAAATGGAACAAACATGACTAAGTATGTTTGGGGGAAAAAAACAATTGTCAAATGTATGATTTCATAACGAGCTCGATGGGGGGGGGGTGATTCCATGCCAGCTTAGTGCTAACACTATTTGGATGCATGTGGCAAGACATGGGGAATGGACATTGTTCTATGTTTGTGACAATTACTTAGGCACCTCTCAACATTATATGTCTATTTGTATTTGGGAAGATAACTTTCATATCAGTCTGAAAAGAATGTGTAGTTACATTATGATATATTGTTTTGATTCGAGGAATGAAGAAGGAAAATATTAATCCTGAATTGTAAAATATATCACATGTTTAAATGGTATGAAATTTCATGTAAATCATTCAATGCTGAAAAAAAACTATATTTTAACATGTAATACTACTCCTACGAAATAAATGAATTAACAACTTTTATTAAATGGATATTCGTGTCCTTGTACTTTTTGGAAGAAATTGAATAAATTATGGTTGACATTTATCATAAGAAAAAAAGTTAGTTATTGAATTTCTATTGAATTGTAGTTAGTTAAACTAACAAAAATCAATGGTATTGATTAGGTTATTTCCCATTATGAATTTACATCATGTGTGGTAGAAAGGTTAGTTCTAAATATTTCAAAATTAGATTGCTCCCTGAATCCCTCCCTATTATTGGAATCTGGTCCTATAGGTGTTGTCATTGATGAAAAACCATATTATTGATAAAGTGGATGATGGATTAGGGTCAGATGATGCCGTGGATGGTGTTGGCATGATGATTCAGATGTGTACTTGATGATATAGTGAGATTAAGTGAGGATTGCTTGCTCTTGCAAGCCCATTTAGGTGCTCAGGTGATGCTGCATGATGGTATGATATTCTTTGGTTCTTGAGAAGCATGTTTTCATGATGGATATCAGGTTTAGAGAGTGCTTGGGCAATCACAACAATGGCACGATGTAGATACATGTGATTCACTATATTATAGATGTTCATTTGGAGCAGATATGGATGCTAGGAGGTATGAGGATGAGATTTGGAGATAAATGAGCTCATGGATACATGTATTTAGTTTAATTATGGTATATCAGGTGTGTTTGAGTCATTGTCAGTGATTTCATGATGAGTTATAGCATTCTTTCACTTGACCCTAGCTTTTACAACATGAAACCCTAAGGTGAAGCTATGCAAATGAGATAGGATGGAGAGTTTAAGGTATGGTAATGAAATTATGATGATTGGAGATTTTATTTTTATGTGTCATGGTTCTTTGAGAAAAATATAAAGATGTTATGATGTGAATTTTGCAGGATAGGTAAGTTTTAGTGAGACAAGGTTAAGAACTAGTGCATTTCCAACTCGAATTGAAACTTATGATGCTCACCCTAAATTGTGTGCTTTGCATGGGGACTTGTGGATTTCAAGGGTGTTTCTAAATTTATTCTATAAGGTTTCATAAAAACAATTATGTCATTTCATCGTCAGGTTTTTATGAACGAATGTTAAGAAGGTAAATAATTGTTTATGAGTTTGAAACCCTAGCTTGAAAGTGGTATGCTAGAAACTCTTCCTAAGTGGCCAATTTTTATTCCTAGTACATGGGTGATGATTTTAACATATAGAGGAATCCTTAATATTTCCATAAAGGTATGGCAAAGGTCATGATGATGAGTGGGCCCCACTAAAACATGTCAGTTTCTGAAGAAGAGTGTTTTGGGACAAGGTTGTCCAAAAAAGTAGCATGCTAAATTGACAGTGTGCAATGTATGTGAGTTTATATTGATTTAAAAAGAGGTTTAAAGAAATTTTCATGTAGGCACATGGTCAAATGAGCTTCATTCAGGTTGACTGGTCAAAGGGTAGTTTTGAGGCCTTAAAAAGTAATGTTAAGTAAAATGGTCATATCTGTAGCTACAAGTGAAATTTTGAGATGATTCAAAATGTTTTGGAAAGAGGATTAATATATATTTAAATTAATATGAGTTTTTGTCTCATGATGATGATATTTGATGAGGTTTCCATTTCAATATTTTAACAAGAAGATGTTTTCTAGTGCACGATAGGATATGATCTTATTTAAGTTTTGAGTTGTTTGAGGAATGAAATAGTTTAGGTGATGATTTATATCACCTGGAATGTGAATAGGAATTAATATTTAATCCAATGAATCCATTTATATGTATTTAATGTTCATAGAAATGTTTTTATGAGCTGATATTTGAAAATAACTTTTTGGGTAGGTTGATTTGGTGAAGACAAAAGTGACTATGGTTTGAGAAGGTGAGTGTTTCAAGGATTATAAATTCCTTATGAGTGTTATACATGTTTTTAAGTTTACATAAATTGGTTATCTGCATGGCTTGGTTTATTTGAAGTTATTTGGTGGCATAATGAAGTTTCCAGGGTCCTGAAGGGTGTAGGAAACAACAATTTTGAGATGAACAAAACGTATTGGGCCTATTAAATGAAATAGTTTCATTGGTTGAGATAAATTGAGACCATTTATGAATGTTAAATGTTATTTTAAGCATGTGTAATTATTTATGGGTCATGAATAAGTATGGTTTTTATGTAAGGGCATTTTTATCTTTGTGCCCATGGGGTTTTGAACCATTTTTGGCTCATGTAATGAGGTTTTTGGCTAGGTCGACCTACTTGGGTCACTTGTGAATGTTGTAATTGAAATTTGGGATGTTATATGATGTATGGGTTGTTCCAAATGAGGTAAAATGTTTGTGTTTGAATTTGAAATCAAGAGGAGCTTATAAAATTATTGTTTTGTGTGCTTTTGCAAGCAAGTTGTGTGTGTGTGCAAGGTGTGTGACCTAGGTGTGACATATTTTAAGGTGTTGAATTATGAATTGAGGTTGGATAAAGTGTGTGATGATTCAAGGAATATTAGAAAGCATGTGTGCATGAGTTTTAAGGTTTGATAAGTGAAGAAAGTGGTTTCTTGTGAAGGATTGGACACCTATGGTTTGAGTGAAGGTTTGAAAAAGTGCGAGATGAATACTTGGTCTCAATCCATTGCAGAAGAAACAAATCAAAGATAATAAAATCATAATGTGGTTGAGTGTGTGATTGGTCATCTTGGGGGGTTGTAGCCTCTTGTGGAGTTGGTGCTTTAAAAAATTAGGGGTTGGTGCTCCTTATAGGGTTGTAGCTCTACTAAACTAGGGGTTGGTGCTCCTTGTGGGATTGGTGCCTTACTAAATTTTGAAGCATATCAATATAAGATTTTGTTTCAGTTGGTTTTCTTTCTCTTGAGGGTTTCCCACTTATATCTTGTGTCCTTTGTTAATTATCTTGCTTATGGTTCTTACACATGTGACTATTTGTTGTATGCACACATTAATGGATGGTTGAATGCTGATGGGATTTTGAATAATAAGATTTGAAATATAAATTGAAATTATTGTAATTTCTGATTCACCCCCCCTTATCATTCCATTGTGCTTGTAACACCTATGAAAATTTCACATTGATTGTGTTATGATCCATTAAATGAACCACTACATTGGACCAATGGGAAATACCTATATTGTGCCTTCATATATGCTTGAACTCACTTTAGACACAAGTACCTTATGTATATTTTCATGCTTAAAATAATAAATCCTTTTACCATCACACATCACATTCATATGCTCCATTTGATTTGAGGTTCAAGTTTAATGTGTAGCTTGATACTCAATCTCTACTTTAGTAATCCTCCTATTTAGATACCTTGCGTATATCCTTATTGCATCTTGAAAAGTTACAATTAAGTCAAGAGTTAATTGGAACTAAAATATCTCTCATCATGTTAATACGTGTGAGAATGGTACACCTCATATGTACACTTTCCAAAGGGATCCTTGGTGTTTTGAAAGCATGATAATGTATTTATCACCCAGTAGTAGACCCTATTGTAGAATATTTACCTTTGGAGTGTAGATAGGGTTAAGATATGAATAGTGCCTCTTCAAAGGTTGTATGTGGATAAATAATGTATTCAAAAAGAAATAATGGAAATGATTTCGATTAAAATTCCATTTGGAATGTATAGATTAACCAAAACATCTTCTTAAACTTAATGTTAGCCCTCTTTTTTTAGTAGATTAAAACAAAGAATTAGTTTGTGCAAGAGCTTTACTTTTGGTAACATCAATTTTCATATGAAAGAGGAGTCCTTGACTAATTTTCAATCACCATGGGAAGCCTTCAAGTGATCTATAATATTTGTACTCGATCACTAATCTCTCATGTTTTTCCATAAGAGCCTTATAGTATCATGTGGTATGTGTGTAAGTACACTTAATGTAGGTGGAATAAATGTGTTATTTTAACTACAATCTAAACGTTGTGAGATTTCCCATTAAAGAATTACAGATAAAGTTTTACCTTATCAAGTGGAAAGAAATATCTTTGGATTTGATGAATTTATTGATAAATAAGGGTGTTTGGTTACTTCGGTTTGAATTTATTATGGTGTAGTTTCTTGAGTGAAATGCAATAATTAAATTATTGTACCTCTTCGAAGAGTGAAACTCTAAAATACATTACTCAAAGGTAAATATGGTGTCTCAAAGGCATTTGAATATGTGAGGGGAGGAAGCCCTCACTTACTATAGGTGTTTGAGGGTTGTGTTAGTCATAAAAATGAACACAATGTTTTGAGAGAGATCTCACTCCCTGGAGTCCCGTGTTCCCTAAAAGTTAAGTGAGAATTTTGTAACTCAGAATTGTTCTAAAATAGTGATAATAATAGACCAAATTAATAATGAAAGTGTAATAAGAATGAGAGTATATGATATGTCGGGTTAGAAATAAAATGGTAGTTGGAGTTCATCTTATATCCTAATTGGGAATTCTTATGTTGTTGAAAATGAATATAAATTTCTCACGGTGAGATCAAACAATTAGAGAAACATAAAAATCTTATTCAGGATACAAAAAAATTAAGGACATGAAAATATTAAATTGACCCTTACCAATAATTAAATTATAAAAACTGCAAAAGGAAAAAAAAATTAAATGTAATATAATGGATGGAAGTTTTTGTGAAGTGGAGAAATATGTAGCTTTGAGAATGAGCATATAATCTTACATGCCTAATACCCTTCAAACATATAAAGTTAAATAATGGAAGTTAACTATCAATAAGATGAAACCATAAAAATGATGTGTGCTGGATCTTTTCTATCCTTGAGTGCGTATTTTTGTTGGGTCTTTGATCTACATTCGTTCATTTGAGGTAGTGTGACACCAATGTACACCTCATGTTATCCTATTATAATGTGGGTCCATGTTTGTTCAATCATCTCATGTGATGTCAAGTTATGCTAAGTGGGTTAAAGCGGTGTCATGTAACAAACAAATAAAGACAAAAAATTATTCCGATAATTTTGCTATTGTATTTGGGTGTGTAAATTGGTGGGCATAACAATTGGCATTAGAACAAAGGTTCATACTCTTGAACCTCTAGGATAAATAGTGTTGTGATGGTTATTCATGATAGTGGATGAGTTGGAAGAGCAATGTGCTAATTTGTTGTGATGTGACAACATGTAGTTGTGATAATG
This sequence comes from Taxus chinensis, assembly GCA_019776745.2. Lineage (NCBI taxonomy): Eukaryota > Viridiplantae > Streptophyta > Pinopsida > Cupressales > Taxaceae > Taxus > Taxus chinensis. The sequence goes on from CM034151.1 coordinate 170,839,203, forward strand.
TGAATGCACCTATTGTGCTTACCACTTTATGTGGACTATTTGTGAAGTTGATGTGTTTTGTGATAAGAGTTCTCTCTCCCTCTCTCTTGTGGATTCAACATGAGTTTTACGCGTGTTATCACTTATTTGCATGAAAATAATGTTTTTATGACCCACATAAGTTTTGTAATGTTTATTTTATCATGGGATGTTGCATTACAAAATGCTTCGTAGTGAAATATGTCGTATTATGTTAATTGTCATGGTGTTGTGCTATATTATGGTGTTTTCTCACCATGTTGTGTCATATTTTGTATATATGTTATGAAGTTAAACTGTTGTGTTCATTATATATATGTATTCATATGTTGTGTAATAAATTCTAATCATGAATTGGGGGGCATATGAAGATTTTTGACCCCTGATGTATTTTAATCACACTCTTGGTGCATTATGTGGGAACATGATGTGTGGAAAGTTGTGGAACATTATTATGTCATAATCCCTAATTTCAACAAGCGTAAGACACTATGGTTTTTGTTTGTATACATCATTGCACTAGTAATGTAGTTATATGCTATGTTTTATACCTTACACTAACTGACCCTAAGGGAAGTAATTGATAAAAGTGTATGTGTGGAAATATAAGGCATGAACCAGGTGCCTATAACCTTGAGCCAAGTACAATTTTAGAAGTGGAGTCTCATGTAGAATAAAAACCTACTTCTATCTTTTTGGTATACTTCAAGCTTGCTCAATATATTTTGGATGTGCACAACCTTAGGCTCAACTTATGCAAAATAGAGTCCCTTCTCTCTCCTATGTTGGTTATATATAAAAAATCCTATGTGGATCTTCGTATGTGCGATTTAGATATATGTGGAGATATGCTTGTACTGGTTATGTGCATTTTATGAGTTGAAACTCGATATCTGAGTGCTGACAACTCGATGAGTACCCCTTTGGTGGCTAGAGAAGGGTCAATGATCGTAATGTGATTTTTCTATGTTCATATTTTATTAGTAAATTGATCATTTTATAAATTTTTGTGAGAACCAACAATTTTATTGATTGATATAGTCTGAAATTTTGGTCATTTAATTTCATTTTGTGCTAACAAGAGCCCTTTGCATTACTGCGGATTTTTAGCCATTTATTTTTCTTATTTTTTTTCAAGTTTAAAATTTTTATAGCCTATCCAAAGGCTTGGGATTTGATGCCACTTGACAATTGAAATTGATTGTTATGCTAGTTCTATTTTTGTGATGTTATGGATTAGGGTCATGGAATTCACCACGAAGTGGTTGGACCTATGGAACCGCTTCATTTTATGGGGGTATGCCCCAAGGGGCTCATGGGGCTGTGTAGCTTTAGAGATACATATTACTATGCCACTTGGGTAAATGCGATGGGGATCTATATTCCTAGGGCCATAGGGTGACTCAACCTCATTGAATGGAGGGATAAGGTGACGGGGATCTTGGTGAGTGACCCAACTTAGATTTGGTATTATGGTTCTTATATTTAGGTGACAAGGATCTTTGGTGAGTGACCTGACCTAGTTTTGGCACTATGTCTCTTATATTTAGGTGACAAGGCTCTTTGGTGAGTGACCCAACCTAGTTTTGGCACTATGATTCTTTTCTCTATTTGGAGGCATATGGAATTATTTGGGGAGGTCTATGGTGATTTGGGAGGCACATGGAGTTGGTACGTATGATTCATGAGTTACTCTTGCGAGTATTGTTATGTATTGTGATGCTCCTCTTTGGTGACATATATTATTGGATCTTTACTTGTTATTGCATGGTTAAAATCATGGTTTTGAGTCATGCAAAAACTTGTTGAATACATATTCCGTGATGACTTATTGTATGTTATGAACATGTTATGTATTTTGGATATATGCTTGGGGCACGTGTGTTGAGTGATATGTTTTGTGGACCATTATTTTCATTCCCATGGTGGGGTTGGTGGTCTAGTTGTGATCAGTCATGAAAATGTGTTAAAAAGGTGTTTGTGGGTAGCAAGTGTTGTGCTTTGGACCTTGTGTGACACTGTGTTGTCAAGTGTTCTGGGAAACATGATGGAAATTTAAAAATTGAAATTATTAACAAGTGTTAGCATTGTGAATATTGAACAAATAAATTTTGTAATCAGTAAAACTAATAAATTGTGAATGTGCTTATGAGAGAACACAAACTAAAGTCTTACAAAATGTTTATCAAATTAAGATTTAAAACCAATATGGATTTTAACTCTTGAACAATGAAACCTTATGAGATTTGAAACAAAGAAAAATTAAATTGAGTAATAAAATCAAGAGAAATGCCAATCTGCACAGAACATTAAGAAATTGAGAAAATTTTAAAATATGCTTAACTTTCTGGTGGTCACGTTTTAAGCGACATAACATCTTCCCTAGACAGAGTTGTTAGTTTTCCTAATATTTTTTAATCCCTCTTACTACCCTGAGCATTATGTCACAGTAAGGATGATGATGTTATAAGGGGAGGATGATGTAATGCTCCCACTTTCTCCTCTTCCATTCACAAAGGGTCATTTTCAATAATTGTTATTATAAAAATAAAAATAAAAATAATTAGGATCCTTGTAATGAGGAAAAGGTAGTGGAGTGTGTCAGGTTATGGAGGTCTACAAAAGGCATGGGTATCTTCATGGGATAGTGAGATCATTTCTCCACATGTAACAAAAAATTCTCTAATATGATGATTTCACCTCCGCTATCATACTACTAGCGTGTGCCAAAAATCACAAATTTAAAATTGGGTGTGGACATTGTTATCTAAAATTCCCCCTTCTTAAGGTGATTTTGATGAATTACATTCTTATCTTGGATTTGGGCAAGTAAAAATTGATAAAAGTGGAGAAATTCAATATTCTAAGGCTTCCCCTCTTCATTACAAAGCTCTTCATTTTGATACTTAGTCAAAAAAATAAAAAAAGTGTTCTTATATAGTGTATTGCAGGTTTTTTGGGTTAATAAAGGAACATTCCCTTGGATTTTTTGGTTTTCTACATGATCCTTATATCCAAAGGAAAAATAATGTACTATATTGTGGGCGTGGAAGAGATTTCAGGAACAAACGAAATGGTTCTGCAAGGCCTTGGGTTCCTTGCATCGATGTTTAGCCCAAAAATGAAGGTAGATAATGTTGTAGGAAGACGTGTAGTGTAGAGAAAAAAGTGGAGGAGGAACTACGAGTAGATGGAACAAGCTCCCTAGGAACCAAGGTTCTCTACACAAGCCTTCTGGCTGCAACGAAGGAGAAAGGGATAAAGGAGATAGATAAATGCGGAGATGTGTATGGCAGATGAAATGGTGGAATGGTTTCATAGAGGAATTGGTTCTCCACACATCTAGATCAGATGATTAACAAAGCAGTGGGTGAACTAAATGTTGCAGGGAGATAATGATATGGAAGAACAAGGACTTGTAGGAACAAAGTGGTTGGGTGGAACCATTCCACAATTCCACCCTGGAGCTGATTCGCCGACCCAAATACCATCCGATGACCAATAAGGGGAATGCAGGAACCGAGGGAACAAAAGGAACACTTTATCACTTCCTCTAGTTCTCTAATTACCCAATCCACCTGCATCACAAGAAAAAATGGGAATTAATGAGGACTGTAGCAATGTGCTGGGGACCCCATGTTCCTCCTCGATCCCTTGAAATCCTCATGGCCATAACTTTCACCTAGTTGTTCCAAATTTCAAAAAATTGGTACCATTGGAAAGGTCTCATCATCTTATACACCATGGAAATTGGATTTCTCAAATTAGGTGAGGGTAATTGGGTGAAATAGAGGAAAATATCTCCAACATTAAAAGATGTAGTCCTAGGTAGCTTAACAATCAGATTTGATGAAGTATGGTGCCAATTCCTTCTCTTACAAGAAAGTATCATTATGGAATGGATTTGTAAAGGTGTCCATACCTATTTTCAGAAATTTAATGCATGTTGTTGGTGGTTTAAAGGAGAAATTTGAGTTCTCTCTTTTATCTCTCTCTCTCTCTCTCATCTTCTATATAATGTAAAAACCTCTCATTTGTGAGGAAGGATGTTCTAAAATGTAAAGGAACTATGTCAAAATTTGTTTCAGAGTAGTTGTGAGTTGTAGACCTTCATTTGAGCTTGGAAATGTGTGCTTGTGATTTATTCTTCACTTATAATGGTTTGTACAAACTTTGAAAGCAATAAAATCTTTTTTTTTGTGGTGTTTCTTAACCCTAAATTATGTTTTGTTGCATTTCCTTACATCTCCATTGTTGTTGTTGTATTTTGTGTATGTATTTATCACTTCCAGGTTCATCTTGTTGTGTTTTATGGAGAATAGATGGTAAATGAAGTCTTGGGTATGTGTCACCTCTATCTGTCCTCTCCCTTATTCATTTTTCTTCTCCCTTTTCCATCATTAGAGTGTCTTTACCCTTTTCTTGGGGCTATCACCTCTATTAAATTAGGATTTCCCATTTTATGCATTTCCCTCTCTCTTTGGTCCCTTGGATTGTTAGAATAGGATTATATAGTTGCATTTCCTTTTGAAGGAGTAGTTTAACATTAGGATTAGGTAGCAGAAATGTAAACACAAAATCACACACTTTGGGTAATTATCTAGCCCTGATTACATAATACTATTCATGTGATTTCTAAGTAAGAAAAAATACTAATTAACCCATGTATCTGACCACCTTGATTTTCCTTCTATTGCTACTTTCAGTCTTGCACCCTTATTTTCTTAGTCTTCCTTTTTACTCTTCAATATTTGTTATCTTGGACACTAACACCCAGCCAGGACGCCAACGCTAGGTGCCCTTGTTTTCTCTGGGTGCTCATGTCCCCTTTGTACTTTACTCTCACTTTTTGGGTCCTTTCTAGCCATTTGAGCATCTAATCTTTTTAGTAGTTGGAATTTTTGAGGTTAATTAAAAAATTTAAGCGAAGGAATCATATAAATATAAGGTTATGTGATCATAATAAGGGACCAAGCACTATTTATCACCACCTAAGGTTGCATCCATCAAGACATTTAAGAGCTCCATTGCATCCATATAGCTCCATCACAAGGGACACAAGGGCTACTTTTCTACATCACACTTCATAGGAGGGAAGTTCATTCTATTCCATGCACACATTTATTACATTCTACATCTAGTTACTTTCTCGCTATCCAAGTGCGACATGTCACATGAGTAAACCTAAGGCATAGTTCCTGCACACACCCATAAAACTACATTGGTTCTGAGATGTAGTGCAACACTCTAGTTGTAAGTTCACCATTGTGATAGCTGAGGACAATCTATGACCCCTCATTTTCCATATTTCTTTTTTAGGATTTGATGTCTATGTAAGGGTTTTATAGGTTCTATTTTTTATTGTCAAGTTTCCAGCTAACCTCTAATGATCATTAGTGTGACCTCCAGAGCGACCAAAGGAAGAGCATAAAGTGAACACCTTGTGACAACTTGAAGAATTCAGGTTTTCTGAGCATTTACGCATAGACCCAAAGGTACCCTGAAACATATCTAGGGTCATCCATGTGTGCCCCTATCCCTCTCCAGAGTGACCCATTCTAGCCTATCTTCTCCAAATCTACATTTTTCTGAGCTTTGAGTGTGACAGTTTAGTGCTTCATAGTTTTCCATTTTTCCAACTCTATGCACTTCTCCAGAAATATGGTGAATCAACTAAGGCATTCTTACCCTCTCTTTCACATTAGGGTTTTATTATTTATTGCTTAGTTTTCTTGAGTGTAATAGCTATATTTCAGTACTTAATTTTTATTCATTTATTGTTACATCTAGCATTCAGATTAGGAATCATTTTTTTACATTTTAGCTTAATCAAATTTCATGGTGATACACTTTCTTGGTATTATAATACTCTCAGATAACATTCACATTTCATTGTATCATGGGTCATATGTTTCACCCACATGGACTTTGTCTAATTGGACTTAAAATGTTGATCAGAATTGCAGGTTGGTCTACAAAAATTGTTGAAAAACACGATGTGTTTTTCTAATAGTATACGCTAAGCCACAATTTTAAACTAAGTGCTATTTTACTTCACTGTCTAATTTTGTATGACCATATCCACTCATGATCCTACATCTATTTGAACCCATATTGGAGACAATGGTTATAGATCTATACAAAAATGTGTCATTTTACAACAAATGTTGGAGCCCCCATAGACATCACCATGATCATATGTATTAAATATGAATATGCATACAGCTTCATCATATGTTTCTCAGGATCCTCATGATGACTCGCCATCTAGTAACACATCTTCAAACTAAATCTTCTAAATGGTGGCATCATATCTGTCCATCTCTAAGTCATACCATTACCGGATCCTTTCATCTTTGATCGCAAAATACCCACAGTAAAATCCTATTATTCTTACTGAACGATTGTTTGAGTCATCAATTGATCAGTTTACCATCTACATAGAATGCACTTATCCCAATCCTTAAAAAATGTTACAAATATCAATGTCATGCCATATGGAAAACCCATCTTCAAATAAATCAGACATAATGACATATTAGGCATGATGCTTTACGAGCAACATGCATGAAAAGCATGGTTCAATGTAACCAATGTTAGATTTGATCTCATTCACCATACTCAACATCCCTATTGCATTCGTGTCTACAATAGTTGCATCTGATATGGGTAACATCAAAAATGTATTAGTTTATATCATATGAAAATCATGCCATCATTTCTGTAGAAACTTCTACGGATAGTCAAAATAGAGTCCTAAGAAATCACCTCTAAAATTCACCATAACAGCCCATCCTCTCAAGTCATCTATGACACTACCAGGAGATTAAACTATCGTTACCACCTGTCATAATACAAAGTCCATATTCTAAATCTCCTGAGCAGATGTTGAGAAACTGAAGCATCAAAAATCCCACCTAAGTTACACATGCCACTAAGAAGAATGCTCCCCATATATCTCCAATTCCATAGGTATAATTTTTTCTCGTAAAAGAAACTATGGATCCTACTGATAGCCAAAAAAACATGTATTCGCCATCCCTAACCAAATGGTAATAGTTGATCCTTAAAAGACACATAAATGGAAATCCATGTGGTTCATGTGAAATTGTTGAAAAACATTATGGTTTTTTTATCTAGTACCCCCTAATGATACACTGATGTTCTAAACGGTATCTTACATTGTTACATGTTGAGTTACCTAACTAGTACCATAATCCACTCATGCTTCATCTGTCACATTAAACATCCAGATTCAGGGAATATTTGTTGTTATTATGTCCAACGTATTTCATAAAAAAAATCCCATTTATGTTTGACAAAAATGTATTCACCTATACTTGCAACGTAGCTGAGATGACTTACATCTTTCATTACACATTCATTTTATTCCCATCATATAATTGTCAAATAAAAATGTGCTTATGTTATTGATGTATAACAGTCACTGGAACATAACCTAAGCATGGTTAGAATTAACAACATTTATTCATTTCCTATCCATTATGAATTCAAAACCACTCACATTGGTTACATTGGTTATATTTAAGCACCTTGTAGAGGGCATGTTTATTGTGGTTTTGTTCAAAAATCCATGAAATACTTAATTACACATCTCAAATATAATCTGTAAAAACAAAAAGGGGAATGAAAATCATAGGTCAACTCAAGCCATGCAAGTATAGGGAAAACGTTTTCATACAAATAATTTATTTGGGTGAAGAAATATAGGCTATAAAAGTAAATAGATCCCTTACAAGTAACCACTTTGGGGATATTCCTTGAACAAACTCACATGAAACATGCCCTAATGAAATGATGCTTTGTATTCTAAATTACACAGATGGTTTTTACTTATTTCCAATAATTTTCTAAGCTACAAGATTCTAAGTTACTATTCAGGGCATGTTTCTTGTGTCTCATTCCATAAATTTTGTAAAACTATCAACTTACAAGGTCTTTGTTTATATGTCTCTCTGTTTACCATGCAAAATGATAATGGTGCACATTTTCCCTATGTTTGCAGATGCCAAGATAAAAAATATCAACCAATTTTTTATGTCATGTGATTTTTTTCAAACAAATTACATAAATATTTTTAAAACTACACCAATAGGGCTTTTTTTTTTGTGTAAAACATGAAGCAAGAAAAACTAGCTTACTTTGTAGTAACAATATCATGGGAGAAACAAATCCCTACCTCACATAATGGCATGATGCATTCCTCCCTCGTCTATCCAAAGAATATGGATTTCCAAATTGGTTCAATTGATTTTCTCATTTTGTGGCTTCCTCGTGACCATGAAACTAGCACAACAACAAACTATTTGCAACAAGGAATAAAAAACCACAGTTGTTTGAATGGTTGGAATATAGGTTTCAGGAATTAAGCATCAAGAATTGTGCCCCATAGTGCCAGAAAAGAATAGACATACATGTCAGCATTTATCTATTTTATTGTGACATGTCATGGTCAGAATTGATTCATTATTTTAGAGCCTCAATCTCCATGATAGTGGGTATGTACTGTTACCCTGTGCATAGATATTATGGTGATCACCTACTAGGGGTTTCCATCATAGTTAGATTAGTGCATTTTTAATAGAGTATAACTGATGGCTCACAATGTTTGTCCAACTCTTTCTATAGGTACGTCTAATGCATTTATCCTTAGCAGGTGATTGGGGATATAATTATTTCAGTGTGTTCAAAGTGACTGAAATGAAAGATAATAATCTTTATGATCAGTGAAAATATTTATTCAAAAAGGTTATTATTTATTCTTTTATTGAACATGTATGTATATATATACACACATATATATAGCCCTATCATGAAAAGAAAATTAGATAGGCCTCTTATACGTAAAACTATTGCTACGTATAATATCATTCAACTAGGAACTTGACTATTTTAATCATTGCAAATTAACTTAATTTCCATTATAAGTGGCATTTCTTCATTTCCATACGTCACTTGAGGTTGTAGTTGTCATTTAGGGACCTCCTGTTAGAGTAGGTATTTACCTTATCTCATGTTCACCTAGGTACTTTATTTACCTTTATTGTATTTATCTTCACCCACTTATGATGTGTGGATATTTATTTTTATTTATTTTAGATATTATGTGGGGGTATTTATCTAGTTGCTTAGGTACAAGTTCTTATCCTTGATCTATGGTATTGACTAGGTCCTTGATGTCTAGTTCACTCCTAAATTTATGGTCTTTATTAGGGTTTATTATTTTCTTGTATTCATGAATTTGTTAGCTTTTTCCCGCAACCTGAATTTTTATGCAAGGCCCAGTTCTCATTGTATTTCATTGAAGTTCTATAATAATATATGATATTAAACTCGCTCATGTTTTTTGTAAATGTAGACATTGTAAAGTTATTCTAGCAAAAAAATTTCATCTTATTGATCGTTGTGTGTGATTAGACATTTATTTGACTTGGCTTTATATCAGATTTCTGGATTTTTCAAGAAAATTTCATGGGTTCAGAGCTATAGACTGATGTAGACATTGATACTAGGTGCCAGAAAAAGAGATATTTGCAGTCAAAGTTTGTATTAACAATTGTAATTTTTGGGTGCATTCTTTTATGCATTGGATATAAGTGTCTACCTTCCAAATGCATTATTTTACCCTATGAATATTTCTATTTTGGATGCAGTCTTTTATCCACTGGAGGCAGATCTGTACCCTTTGGGTGCATTCTTCTATCAATTGGATATAAGCATGTACCTTTAAAATGTATTTTTAACCCTCTAGATATTTCGGATTTGGATGCAGTCCTTTATCCACTAGACGTAGATTTGTACCCTTTGGGTGCATTATTTTATCCATTGGATATAAGCGTGTACCTTCTAGATGTATTCTTTTACCCTATGGATATTTTAGTTTTGGATGTAGTCTTTTATCCACTGGATGTAGATCTATACCCTATGGGTGAATTCTTTTATCCATTGTATATAAGCATGTACCTTCTGGATGCATTCTTTAAGCCTCTAGATATTTCTGTTTTGGATGTAATCTTTTATCCATTGGATGCATATTTGTACCCTTTGAGTGCATTATTTTATTCATTGGATATTGATGTGTACTCTCTAGATGCGATGATTTACCCTTTGGACGTTTAGGTTTTGGGTGCATGCTTTTATCCTTTGGTCACCAGTGTGTATCATGTGGAGGGACTCTTTTACCATTTGGACATTTGCATGTCAAGTGTAACTTTTAAAAAAAAACATCAACACTAAAATATTATTTTAATAGCAAAACCTTCTAAAGCTCATAACTTTTGATCTGTAGCTCGGATTAAGGTGATCATTTTTTTTTGAAATTGTGTATTTTTTCGAGATCTACGTATTAGTGAATTTTTTAAAATATTTCAAATTTAAAAGGTATTTTTTCTCATTGTAATATTTAAATGCACTCAATTATAAAGTGCCAAATTTGGGAGGGTGTTATAATCACTTGTGGACACAATTTCGGTTGAGCCTGACATCCTCAACTTTTGGGTGTTGTATTCTTGTATCTATGGGTGTATGCATTTATATCTCTCATTTTTGTTGAGATATTCTGGATCTATATTTTTGACACTTTATTGTTTGGCATGTTGACAATCTCTCTTATGGGGGAGATATTCTACTGAAGCCCAGTGTTAGTTTTTCAGTGTTTGAGTAGTTGATTTGGGTAACTCATACAGATCTGTGGTGTCACTCTACCCATTTAGCAGTATGGAGGGTATGGTGTTGATACTGCTTCTTCGGGTTTTCATGTCCTTGCCTTGTTACCTTGGCTTTTCTTGGATCATGGAACTCATATATTTGGATAGTGTTGTCTTGTTGCCTTGGTTAACTTGGATTCACACCTATTTCTAGCAGTTGAGATCATATGTTACCTTGACTTTTCTTGGATCATGACACTCCTATTTTATTTAGATCTCGTGTCTTTGTCTTGTTTCCTTGGTTTTTCTTCGATTGTGGCACACCTATTTGTAGCAGTTGATCAAATTATGTTTGGTGTTTTTTTTGACACTTTTTGACATCACTTTATTGACAGTCTCCTTGCATGGATCTATTCTATTGAAGCTGAGTGTCAATTGTTTTTGAGTTCTATGATCAAGGAGTGGATTCAGACCATAGTGCACACCACACTTCTTCAGCATTGTATGATTTTTTGGATCCGTCCTTCTTAGGATATCTTGCAGTGGGATTTTTCTCTCTGTACTTTGTTATTACTAGTTTTGGGTACCTTACGGTGTCCAATTTTCTTAGTTATTGTACGTGGGTACCTCATCAAGCCTTATTACCAGGACCCACCTTCTTTTTTTCCCACCTCAGCTATGCTTATGGGAGGGTGTTACTGTAGGTTATTATTTATTCTTTTATTTATTTATTAGGATAATTCTTACACTTATGTTTGCCCTACACTTATTAGGTTAGTTTGCTTAGGTTTACTACTTGTGTGGAGTTAGCTTACTGGTTGTGTTGAGTTAGCTTCTCAGTTATGTGGAGTTAGCTTACTAGTCTTTTAGAGTTAACTTAACTACTAGTATCAGTTAGTGGGAGTTCTTCACCATTGATTTAGGTAGTAGTTGCACTTCACTCCTCCTATATGTACATATTTCTTGTTGAATAATTCAAGTCATTGTATGATAATGTATTGAGCATTATGGATTATGATGGATTTCCATATATGGTATTTTAACTCCTCTGTTTTACAAATCTAATGTGGTGTGCTATTATCATTTGAGATTGCAACTTAGAACAATCTTCTTATCGTTCCTTTCAAGGTCTCGATGGATTCTAACTTCTTCTCTACTTTGGTCAAGATCTTATCCCACTCTACACTATTTCCCTTATTTTTCTCCTGAAACTCCTTGAGATCTGCCTCATGTGTAGCAACTAGAATACTTACTACTCTATCTCTATCAGTGTAATTTTCATAATCAGCTTCAACTATCTATGTGGTGGTCTTTACAGTGGTAAGGAGCTTAGTGTATCAAGTGAGTATCTCCACAAACTTATACTTTTCCTCTTTCTCTTGGTGTGCCAATGCCTCTTTTGCTGACTCTAAGGAGAGTGACTGTCTTTCCATCGTAAGGATGTGAGTCAAGTCTTCCAAGCATTGTAAGGTCGACTCATATTTTTGTTCATGCGGGTTCAGATCTGGATTCTTCAAGACAATAACATCTATAATCATTTCAATTTTCTTATATACCTTGCACACCTTTACCTTTTCCTCCCTTAGCTCGTGCCTTAACTGTGCACTAATTAGTTCTTCCTTCTTCAAATCCTTGATCTTTTCAATGAGATCCTCATTTTTCTTCTCCAATTATCCTTCTAGGAATCTCAACCTATCATTCCTCTCGAAGAATCTTGCCTCCATCTCAACCGAAAACTTGTTTAGTGCATTGCATACTTGCTCATCTGATAGTTGTTGAGCATTTACTAGTGGGTTTATTCCTTTGTTATATGGTACCTTAATTAGTGCCCCTTGGCTTACTTCAAACTCAGGTTCATCGATGTGGGACTCAAACTCTCAAGATAACATTTTCCTAGTTCGTGGGTACGCACCCTTTTCCTCGAACAAAGACCATGCAATGAGTTGGTCTCCAGGCATGGTAATTTGAAAGCACGCACACAATACCTTACTTGGATAAGTTATGTAGCTTATCCATTTCCCTTATGCTGCTACCACACCTTTTCATCCTGTGTGTGCTAATTTTGGAAAGCTCACTATTAGGCTACGATCTCTGCCCATGCTTCCATACTCCTTTCCTACTCTTTCCTCCTCTATCTTCTTGAGTATCTCATTAACACTTCACTCCAATTCTTGCTCCGATAAATTTTCTATTATTCCTACTACTTCTCTTTCTGTGGCATCTTCTATCTTCTCCTTGGTGAGGATGGGGGTCCTTTGATCCTTAGTATTTACTTCTTCACTCTCCTCTTTTCCTTGAGTGCCTTTCTCTTCTCCACCCTTTTATTCATTTCCTTCATCTTCAGAGTTGTGCACCTCGTACACTAGATGGTCTTGAGCCTTTTAATGTTCATCATCATCCCTTTCACCTTTTTAGGCCTCCAAGATCTCTGTTTCTTCCGAGTCTACCTTCTCTGCTTCCTTATGCTTCTTCCTAACTGGTGACTCTAGTATATGAGACTCTTCCTTTTCTTCTTCTTTTACAGGTGACTCCTTCCTTAGTGTTTCCTCTTGTGCAAGAGGATATTATTTCTCTGAAACCTCTTCCTTAGGTGACTTTTCTTTTTCCTTAACAGGGGACTTCTTCCTCTGTGCATATGTACTTGGCTTGGCGCCTAATTCCGGCGTGCCCACAGATTATATTGTTTGCAAACTTAGTGCTTTCTTCTTTGGCGCTTATTCTCCCTCCCTTTTTCTTGGCGTGGCCTTATTTCTTTTGGTGGGGTCTTCTAGGATGGATATGTCACTCTCTAAGTAGGTTCTATTCTCATACTTTGGCTTGATTCACAATTATACCCTCGCCGCGGTCATTCTAGCAATTGGTAGCATCACCAGTTTTATCATGCGTACCTCATAGGAGACATACTTCTCCACATAAGCACACTTCTTGGGATATACCAGCTTCCTTTGTAGCTCACAATGGTCTTGGTCCACCTTTCTGAGGTCGAACCTTAGTCTTTTCACTTCTTTAAATTGATTTACCCCTTCCTAAAAGTATTGCACGATGAAAGAGAAAGGTAGCTTGCACCATGGAGTCTTGGTTCCATCTGTCAATACAAATCTACCAATGCAGAAATGTTGGTAGATAGTGAACTTAGCCTCTCCTTGTACTAGCGATGGAAATTGTTGGGGTATCCTCCATTCCACTCTGAACACGTAGCACATCCTCTTGTACCATTTCTCCAGGTGCGCTTTGTGGGTGGCCGTCATGGTGTCACAAGTGTATTTTTCAAATCTTTTTGCGGGGGAAGGGTATTTATCTGGATATTCCCATACAAACATTTTTGGCCCATCAGGAACTCCAATCTCTGAGAAGATGATGGTGAGGAGGACATTGCCAAACATTATCTTCTCTCCTTCATGCACGTCACTGTTGATTTCTTCTACAATGAAGGTAAACATGTTATAGATGGTTCCTTCTGTAATCTTCTAACACACATTCAACCAGGCCTTGTTTGTCTATGTCCACCTCTATTGCCCATTAATATTGGATACCAAGAATGCGGGGATTCTCAATGGGTCAGAGATATCTGAAATATCAAATTAACGAGACCCCTTCTTATATTCATAATCCTGGACTGTCTCCTTAATGGCTTCCTTATCCTCTAGGTCATCATCCAGTGGCTCCTCTTCACAGATAAGGCTAGTAAATTTAGAGATAAGTTGGGGAGTTATGCACATTCTATGGCCTGCAAAGTATAAGTAGCCCTCATGCACACGCGACATCAACCATTGGTATAAACACTTGGGCTTTCCAAAATAGGGCAACTCATAAAGCTATAACAACCTGACCTTCTCCAATTTTACCTTTACCCTATCATCATAGATTGGAATTCCTTCTGGTGCCCTATTATCCATTGGGTGAACTAGTTCTAATGCCATCTCCTTCTCTGTAGTGCCTATGCGGTGGTTATAGTCGCTCACGGCCATATTCCTCAAATGGGATACCCACACTTTTCCAAGTAACACTCCATATGGGTACTGCATCTTCAAATACCACTCCTCGTTGAAACTGGTGGTGGCATTCTATTTTCCCTTATCCTTACCATCCTTTAGTGAGACCATTGCCTTCTTTGGTTCCATCTTCTTATCAGGTTAAAAACAACTCTTCTTTCTCCTCTTCCTCACTCTGCTCAAATCTGTGGCTCAACTTCATGAAATAATCCTTCTACTCCCGTGCCCTAGTTGCAAAACCCTAACCTGGAGAACTCTTCCACAAGATGGTGTACTACACTGAATCCTCCCTATGCCCATGTACTCCTTCCACTCTAGTTCGCAGATCACCCTAAT
Source organism: Taxus chinensis (assembly GCA_019776745.2). Lineage (NCBI taxonomy): Eukaryota > Viridiplantae > Streptophyta > Pinopsida > Cupressales > Taxaceae > Taxus > Taxus chinensis. The sequence continues at coordinate 170,854,216 of CM034151.1, forward strand.
CATGCACTCAAATTATTATGATTCTTCCTTCACACAAATATTTCTTTGCGGATGTCGTAGTTTGCAAGAGCTTCTTCAATATCTTAATAACAAGGTAAATAATAGTGTGCTTGATCCTTTACTTATATATTTTTTCTATCTCCCATAATAAATGTTATGCCACCTACCAACGTAGTTAACATTAAATGTGACTTTTTCCACTAAATCCAACCTTAAGTGCCTTTTCCCACGTGTAAAATCATGAACGAAAAATCTCTACAACCTTATGGGGCACAAAAATCCTTACTAACCAAAGACTTTTACCCACTTGCTTGCAGCGCCGAAGGCACTTCTTCTGCCCTTGAGCTAATTTTTTCCCTCGCCTACCTCATGTTGTTCATGCGCTTCTCATCACTTATACGTGGTCTTTGTAAAGCTATCATGACACAATAAATTCTTGTCCACCTTTTCCACACGCACTCTCCTACCTTACGTGATTTTTATCTTTAAATCTAGGCCATAAGAACACAACTTTCACTACCAACTTATATTTCACTATGCACCATTCCACCCCACACTAAAAAAATACGCAATCCTCTGTGCATATACATTATTTTGAAAGCAATAAGTGGTTACCGATGTAAAAGGTGGGAAAAACAACACAAACATAAGAGAACAAGCAACGAGAAAGGTAAACACAAGGAAAAGAAAATGCATAAAAGGAAATCCTAGGCTAACTAGCAACACTGCCTTATTTACAAACACAAGGAAGACTTATTTATAATAGGGATTCAACCTACTCCCATTGAAATGGCCTGGTAACCTCATTCCATCTAGCACTTGTAATTGACAATTTCATGAGTCAACGATGTATGAGATGATTTATGTCCCTAACCAATGGACTTTCAGTTTCCCAAGATGGCGCAAAAACTTGGAATCATATAATAAAACCATCTACCCAACCTTGCATTATTTTCTTTTAATATGGTGATCATGTCACGCTTTCTGTCGTGCCTTTTCAATCTTACGACTCTATCTAACAAGTGATCACCTTTTATCCAGCTACATTAACTTATCCATGCACTCTTGAATTGCTTGTTCATCAACTAACCCTCATGCACACACAATACACAATGTTGGTAACATGAATTCAACTGGAAAAAAAACCTCTGTGTCAAACACCAACTGAAACGGTGTGGCTTTGTTCAACCTTTTGTATGTTTTCTTGTATGCCCATAGGATGACTGATACCTTGTCATCTCAATCTTTTCGTTCCACATCACAAATCTTCGTCAGCGCGTGACTCAATTTTTTTTAAACGCCTCAGTAGTTCCATTAGCTTGTGGGTAAGAGGGGCTAGTCTTATGATGGGCCACCATGAATTTTTCCAACAAAATCCTGACTATTTCATTAAAAAAATATGTACCCCTATCACTAATCAAGTTTAAAGGACATCCATACCTATGGATTATGTTCTCCCATAAGAATCTAATAGCTTTCACTGTTGTACAGTCCCTTATAAGCGCTGCCTCCACCCACCTTGTTAAGTAATCATTGCAAGTGATGATATAGTGTGAACTAGTGCTTTGTGTGACACATGAAATTGGTCATACAAAATCAATGGCCCATTTTTCAAAAGGTTTTGTGCTAGATATCGGCCTCTAGGGAATTTCATCCCATCTTCCTGGCTTGCCAAGGTGCTGGAAATGGTCACAAGCCTTGCAAAACTCAATGCAATCTTGGTATATAATTTCCCACCAAATCCCTACGAGTAGAATCTTTCATGTGGTGTAATTCCCTACATCGTGCCCTCCTGCAATCCCACCATGTTATTCTTCCATGATTTTAATGCACTCATATTTTAACATGTATCGACACATAACCTCATCATGACCTAACTTGTATAATTCTATGCTAATTATCATGTAGGGCACGACGCGTATAACTAATTGTTTCCTCTCCAAATCTTTCATTCGTTTCAATGCCACACCCGTTTTGAGAAACACAATAATATCCTCTAAGTCAGAGGGTGCACGCCACAATCTAAATAGTTGCACATTTGGAAAAAAATCCTCAATGATCTACACATCTTCCCCTAAGTTAATTATTGAAAAATGGTCAAGCCCCGAGTTACTCTTTCCTAGTTTAACAAAAACTATAAACTCAAAATATTGAAACAATAGGACCCATCGACATATGCGCCCTTGCAAAATAGGCTTGTTCACCAAGTACTTCAAGGCCATGTGATTTGTATAAAATATGAAGGATGTCGCTAGTCGATACTACCTGAAATTATGCAACGTGTAGATCATCAAAAGTGCTTTGTGCTCAGTAGTGGTGTATATCTATTTTGTTTGTGTCAAATTCCTACTTGTAAAGAAAAGGGGTGATAAAAAATCCCTTCTCTAGGCTGTGCTAGGACTGCTCCAATGGTTTTCCTTGAGGCATCAACATGCACGTGGAAAGGTTTATCCCAAGAGGGAAACCGTAATATGGGTGTAGTGATAAGTCTATCCTTTAAAGTGTCAAATGCCACCTGCTGCGCCTCTCCCTAGTGGAAGGAACTCTTCTGTCTTAGTAACTTTTCCAATGACATGAAAATATTGGCATACCCCTTGATAAAATTTCAGTAGTATCCCATATGCTCAAGGAATCTGCGCATTGTGCTCTGACTAGTAGGATCCTCCAACCTCACGATAATAAAAAATTTGGCGGGATCCACCACCGAACCTTCCTTACATATAATGTGCCCCAACAGGGTCCCAAATGGAGCAACAAAAACACACTTCTTAATGTTGAGGGATATCCTCAACTACTGACATCTCTTAAACATCAACCTCAAATTATCAATATGGTCTTTCACTAGTCCATACACCGTCCGTTCATCAAGGTAGACTTACAGAAACTTATGGATAAAATCCTAAAATTCCTGGACCACTATGCACGAAAACATAGTTGACACACTCTTGAGTCCAAAAGGCATGAACGTATAGGAAAAACTTCCCCATTCAGTGACAAACGTTTTCTTTTCTTGGTCTTCTTTGAAAATTATAACTTGATGGTATCCTGAGAATCCATCTGTGAAGGAATAGATTTCACACTCAGCCAATCCCTTCAGAATCTCCTCGGTAAAAGGGGTTGGGAAAGGATCAATTACACATACCGCATTAAAGTACATATACTCAACGTAGATCCTTATTCTTCCATCCTTTTTAATATTGATGACCATGGGGCTTACCCATTCTGATTCCTCCATAGCTTCAATGATGCTTGATACTATTATCTTTTCTATCTCCTCCTTAACCTTGACATGAAGATTCAGATTCATTCGATAAGGCCTTTTCCATATCAGGCACGCACCTTCTTTCAAATTGATCTTCATCTCCCCTAAGGAGCGGTGAATGCCTTTAAGCTCATGGTACCCACATAGAAATAAATCCTAAAAATCATGCAAGAGATCAATGATTTTAAAAAAATTCCTTCTTCGACCAATAGTCTCTAATAATGGCATCCTTAGGTTCATCCTCCAAACCAATGTTAACCTTATTTGTTTTCAGGGGTTCATGGTAGGCGCACACTTGCTCATCAATGCTATCAACAAATTTGCGTGTACCTTTAGTATGTTTAACATCCAAACTCTCCATGTCTTTTACATCTATTACATAGACCATATTTCCCTTTTCTTTCTCTACACATGCACACTCAAGTTACATCTCTTCTGATTCTTCTTCATCAAAGCACATCTCCAAACCAAGTTCACCTAACAGTTTTAGTATCCTATCCTCTACCATAGCACTATCTCCCATTGTAAGGTGTTTGAAAACCTATAATGACTTATCCACTGAAGGTTTAGTACTCTGGTACTCGAAATATTGAAGGAGTTCAGCCGTCAGGTCCTGTCAAGTCCCTGTCTAGCAGCACATCTATGAGTGAATGTACCATGTGCACATGTAGCCTTGTAAGGTGGAGTATAACTTGTGCACCCATAAGGAAGGTGGTAAGGCTTTTGTGCCTTCCATCCATGCTTTATCACATGCTTGGCCGTGAAACAAGGTGAGTTCCTTCCTATGGTAGTCTTGTATTACAATGGGTGCATTGCTTCGAGAGAACCTTACAGAGAATGTGATTCTCACCTCGTGCCACTCTAGAAGGCTATAAAAACGGGTCTTCCACTAGTGCACTGCGGTCCCAATGAAGTTATAGCTGAGCATCCTTCTTCGTTTGACCTCATTTTTCCATTGATCCTCCATTTCCCGTAAGAAATCATCAGGGTTGGCCCCTCCAGAGTAACTTGGCCATTTATTCCCTCCCAGGTGCATGAATGAACATGCCTTCATTACCCTTGTAACATATCCTCTTAGTTGTCACCCAATTAACTCATAAGTCCCATGAGCCCAATTGTCACATGCCACACTAGTTGTATCACTCACTAACTGAACATCTTCAAACTAGATAACTCCCTCTATAGGGTGAATCACCTCAGGGTCCCTGATAGAGCGCACATAGATCCTATTGAGAATTTCCTCTCCCAAGGGCTCAGTATATGGTGTTGCTTTCCCATCGGATAAGGGGATGATGAGCTGCTCCTCCTTGTTTTTAAAACTTATGTATCCCTTATTGAACCTTAGGTTGGCATTATTCTTGTAACACTAGGGGTGCCCAAATAACACTAGAAAGTTTTCTACCTCGGATAGTGCCAAGACTTCGAAATCCTGGTCTGCTTTCTTCAATTATTCTTGTAGTGCTTGCAACAGGCCTTCATAGGAGGCACTCTTTCGTATCACTAAATATTTCTCTTGTTTTGGATTCCTTGGCACTGGCATGAGCAGAGGTTCATCTTCAAGTACCAAGTCCACCAAATTTCCTACATAATGTATCACTGAGGGAAACGTCTATGGTACCTTGGTCTCCAAGTGTGGCCTAGCTCTTATGAAATTATCTCCAATCACCTCAGCAATACTAATAAATACTTCGTTCTTCTTCTGCACTAAGTCCCTCTCTTACGTTATACGCGCTATCTCTGCATCCTTTATCTTTAGCTCCTTGCGCAATGCTCTTATCATTACAAATTTTTCCATGTTTCTTCTCAAAACTTTATTAGAAACCTTCACTAATGCATTGTTGACCTGCTCATCTAACATGACGGTAGGCTTCACTATCATATGTTTAGCTTGGGGTGCCTTCTTCAACCATCTCGAAACACATGAATCTTTGTATACATAAAATTCCAGCTCATCCATGTGGGTATGCATTGACCATGAGAGTTTCTTTCTAGTGTAAACGGTTGCCATATCCCCATCCATTAATTCCCAGTCAAATAAATCCTTTTGTTCTACAGTGCTTTGGAAACGTGCGCGGATGATTTTTCTAGTGTCCTCTACATAGCCCATGAGTGGTGAACTATGTTCCCCACTCATCCTCTTTGATTTAGGACCCTTAGAATTGTAGCTTTAAGGTTAGGAGCCTGTCCTGTTACACCTTGAGCAGTCGCATGCGTGAATTCGGAGGTTTCCTTCTCTCTTTCTTCTCCGTCCTTCATCTCTTCATATTTTTGCTCTTCTTCGTTATGTGGCTCATCTTATTGATCAAGTGGGGTAGGAGATGCACACTTACTCTCCTCTGATTCCTTCACTTCTTCATCCAACTTCAACTTTATTCTCCTCTTTGGCTTAGCGGCCTCTTATGTGGAGAGAGACAAGGTGATTTCCTTACCGTTTGTGGGGTTCCACCTTGAGTCCTTGTACATCTAAATACTTTCTTAAATTTGTGCTCCCCCTACTCAACCTCTGTATCTTCCTCTTCATCATGTCCTTGATGTGGTGTGGTCATGCCCTGTGACTCTCCTCTATCATATGCTTGCTTTCCTCTATGCTCCAAGCCTCCACTATCTTCATGCTCCTCTTCTTCATCCTCTACTTTAACAGTTTCTGTGGGCCTTTGCATCGGTATGTTTTCCATTGTGTGCTTACCCTTCGGTGGCACTGGGAGAAAAAATTCATTCTCCACATACTTATTGTTCTCCATCTTGGGCTTCAACTGAAGATAAACTAATGCTTCCCCTATATCTGCTACGACTAGACTTATTATCTTAATATTCAATACCTCTAAAATGAGCCTCTTGACATAAGAACTTCTTCTTGGATACACATACTTCTTCCTCAACATGTGGTAGTCACAGTCTACCTTATCTACTTTGAATACCATTCTTCGTGTGTCTATGAATTTGTGAACAAATGCTTGGAAATACCTTGCAGTGAATGTGTAAGGTAATTTACACCAAGGTCTCCAGACTCCATCTCTCATTCGGAAGCACGCAATGCAGAAATGCTGATATACAACAAACTGGACTTTTTTCCCCACTACAGATGGTAGGTCCTTCAAGATGCACCATTCTTCTTTGAATGCCACGTGGATCTTGGCATACCATTTCTCTACCCTTTGCTTTATGTCATTTTTCATGGACCCTTTACATAGGTACTTGCTAAACCTTTCAGCTGGTGACTTATTCATCATGGGTTATTCGCATACCTTTTCCTTCAACCCGTCTGGTACTCCAATTTCTATGAATACTAGTGATAATAGAACAACCCCAAAGTTGATCTTCCCTCCTGTGCATGCTTCCTTGAATATTTTCTCTATAATGTAGCATGCAATATTGTAGATTTCTCCTTTTGATATCTTGCACGCAATGTGTAACTGCATAGTATTTACCTATGACCACCACTCCTGGTCGTTAGACTTTGTAACAAGGTGTGCTACTGCTTGCACAACCGGACATTTCTTCAACTTGTTTATATCCATACCACGTGGACCCTTCAGGTAACCCAAATCCTGTCTAGTCTTTAAGATCATGGCTTTATCTATGAGATAATTCTTTATATCCTCTCATGTGGCCTTCAAACCTGTCACTGTTGAGATAAGCGCGGATGAGATTCTAAGTCTACATTCTACAAAGTAGAAAAGTCCTCATGCACTCTGCTCATGAGCCACTAGTACAAGGGCTCATACTTCCCAAAATATGGAAGCTCATATAATTGGTAGACCCCAATTCTCTTTAGAAGCTTCTCGCCTACATCATCATAAATTGGCATGTCATCCGCCATACATTTGTTCATCCTCGTAGTGAGCAAGGAATTGAGATCCTTCTTGTTCTTCGAGGTCTTGTGATTGTATTCAATTACTTTTCTCTTATGTGTGAGTCCCATTCCTGGCTGATGATGACTCCTTCTGGATATTATATTTTTGAAAAATTACTTTCGGGTGTCATCTCTTCCTCCTCAACAACCACTTTCTTCTTTCCTTTTGCTCCTGTTGCAGCTTCCTTCTTGGGTGCCATTTTTTAACCCTGCAATCATCTCCTCTTTAACTTTTCACTTTACGAATCAAACCCTAGCTTGATTCAATCGTGCCCTAGGTGGAAAATTTGTGCCCTAACTCCTCTCTGTCGCCTTGCTTCGCTCAAACCCTTCACCACCGGGGACGCAAGCTTCTTTTCACACAGATCTATTTATCATGCTTGGTTTCACACCCTTCACACCTTAACCCGATCACTTGGCTCTTCCTAATTATCTCTTTCCTCAAATATTCTTAGTCGCAATGGTAAAAATGAATTCGCATCCCATCCTTATATAATTTTTCAATTTTTGATGCATTTATTGCTCCTTCATCTACCAAATATCCTCTCATTCATTGACCAAATTCATTTATTCCATGTGATACATCTTTGCGCCCCAGCTATAACCTTCTAGCGTGCCTTCCTACCCTCTGGTCACAGACTTATCTTCAGTACATGCCCTTGTGCCTGAGTACCTCATCACTGTACCTTCTCCTGGTAGTCATCATGGCCTCTGCTTACCTCGCATTATACTATCCTTTCATTCATCTCCATCCTTGGTCACTTTTGAGAAGCAATCTTCTTTTGACTTAAAACACACCCGTAACAAATTATTCCTTTCACCTTTCAATTCCCACAGTATTTTTCTTGGATAACTACAACCACCCCACACTAAAAGTATGTGTATAAACATTCTTCACATAGTAATTAGCTTCATGTGTGCAAGTGCACTTATTACACAAGAACAACAACTAAATTGACAAAGAATAATGACAACAAAGGAAATACATAATTGAAAACCTAATCTAAATGGAAATACTACCTTATTACAAACACCAAGAAGACTCATTTATAGTAGGGCTTCATCCTACTCCCATTAAAGTAACTGGGTAGCCATGTTCCATTAAGTGCTTTTAACTAGAAAGCACATGATTCAAATATTTAAGTGATGACATAAGGCCCCAACCAATGTACTTTGAGCTTTCCTTGATGGAAAAATAACTTTGAGTCATAGAGAAGTACCATTTGTCCAATATCAAACTTCTTATCCCTTATGTTTCTGTCATGTCATGCTTTCTACTTGGTGTTTTCCTACTTCTAAATCCATCATGCTATGGCTCATCTCTCATCTAGTTGAATCATCTTCTCAATGGGCTCAACTAAATCCTTCTTATCAACTAGACCTCCAGCACGTGTAATGCGCAAAGAAGGTAACATAAATTTTATAGGAAGAACGGATTCGACGCCAAACACCAATTGAAATGGTGTGGCCTTGTTCAATCTCTTATAAGTGGTTCTATATGCCCAAAAAACAACTGACACTTTATCATCCCAATCCTTTATTCCAACATCACAAATTTTTGTCAATTTTTGGCTCAAAATCTTGTTGAAATCCTCAGCAGTTCCATTTGTTTGAGGATGATAGGGTGTAGTTTTATGGTGTGTAACCATAAACTCATCTAATAGGATCATGTTTGTCTCATTCAAAAATTCTGTACCCCTATAAATTGTCAAGCTTAAAGGACATCCATATCTTGTAAGAACATTCTCCCATAGAAACCTAGCTGTTGTACAGTCTTTCATAGGTGCTACTTCTGCCAACTGTGTTAGATAATTTGTGTAAGTAATGATATAGTGCGATCCAGTCCTACATGTGGCTGGCGAAATAGGTCCTACAAAGTCGAAGGCCCATTTCTCAAATGGTTCAACACTAGTAATTGGTCTTAAAGACATCTCATCTCTTTGTCTTGGTTTACCTAGACGCTGACAATGGTCACACACTTTGTAATACTCTTTACAATCTTTATACAGTGTCTCCCACCATAATCCAGCAAGTAGAATCTTCCGGAAGTTGCATCACCTGCATAGTGGCCTCCTGTAATACCACCATGGGCTTCTTCCATAATATCCTTACACTCATGCTCTAATACAAAATGGCGTAATACTTCATCTCTACCTAACTTGTAGAGGTCACCACTGATTAACATAAATGGTGTCGCGCGTATAGCAAGTTATTTCTTTTCTAATACCTTCATTCCTTCTAGTGCCACACCAGTTCGTAGAAAGACAACAATGTCTTCTAATTCTGATGGCGCGCATTGTAACCTATATAACTGGGCATCTGGCATGGTTTATTCAATCATCTGTGCCTCTTCTTCTTAGTGAATTCTAGATAGGTGGTCTGGTCTAGAATTACTTTTCCCTAGCTTTACCACAACTGTGAAATCAAATTCTTGAAATATGAGTACCCCTCTACATATGCGCCCCTGTAAGATGGTCTTGTTTACCAAGTACTTCAATGCCATGTGATCCATATAGAATAAAAATGGTGTAGCTAGAAAATACTATCGAAACTTGTGTAACACATAGATCATTGACAAAGCTTCATGCTCTGTAGTTGTATAATTCTATTCAATAGGAGTCATCTTCTACTAGTAAAGTAGATAGGATGATCGACAATACCTTCTCCAGGTTGAGCTAATATTGCACCAATGGCCATGCCAGAGGTGTCCATGTGTACATGAAATGGTTTGTCCCATGAAGGAAAATGCAGGATAGGCACGGTAGTAAGTTTCTCTTTCAATGTTTCAAATGCGTGCTATGTGATTCTCCCCAATAGAATATACCTTTTCCTTTTAGTAACTCCACCAGAGGTGTGGAAATTTTTACATATCCCTTGATGAATTTTCTATAATATCTTGTGTGACCTGAAAATCCATGCACCTCACTTCGACTGGTAGGCACTTCTAGGCCTAGAATGACTGCAACCTTAGCTGGATCAACAAGCAATCCTTCCTTACAGATTATGTGTCCCAATAGTATTCCAAAAGGTGTAGAAAATAGGCACTTCTTGATGTTCAAATAGATACTCAATTTTCTGCACCGTTTAAACATTAAGCACAAATTTTCACAGTGATCCTTAACAAGCCCATATACTATCTAATCATTGAGGTCAACCTATAAGAAGTTGTGAATAAAATATTTGAATACCTAAAAAACTATGAACGAAAATACAATAGGCACGTTTTTCAATCCAAAAGGCATCACAATATAGGAAAAAATGCCCCATTCAGGACTAAAAGTTGTCTTTTCTCAAGGCAAGCACATTCAAGAAATATGGAGTCTTAACCTTCTTCAAAATACGTGCCTGATTCTGTCTCACCAAATAATTCCTATATGAGCTCCTCTTCCTTTGCACTATCTCCCATGGTTAACCACTTGACAAATTTTAATGCCTCTTCTATTGGAGGTTGGGAAGAAAAGTAGTCAAAGGTATGGATCATTCCTGTAGTCAAATTTTTCTAGTTTCCAGTCTCTCGATGTAGTTTTGCATATACATACCAAGCACGTACACACCCTTGTAGAGTGGAATACAATTTATGCACCCAGAGTGAAGGTGGTAATGCTTCATGTCCTATTTTCCAGAGTCTCTCACACTGCTGAATGTGGTGTTGAATAGGTTGATCACCATTATAAAAGAAAATCTGCGTGGATGTATTGCTTCTTAAAAACCTGGTAGATAGGGTGATTTTGATCTCCTTCCACTCTATAAGATTATCTCTATGAATTACCCACCAGTGCATTGCTATCCCGTGCAAGATATATGCTAACATGTCTCTTCTCGTAACCTGGTCTATCCACTATGCTTCCATGGCTTGTAAGAATATAGGAAGATCTTCTTCTCATGTATACCAAGGCATTGCGCTACCTATCCGTCGAACAAAATGAAGTCCATTCTTGCACACAACCATGCTTTTTACCTCACGTCCTACTAGTTCATATGTACCATGTGCCCAATTATCACAAGTAATACTCGTAGTATCACTAATAGAGTGAGAATCCTCCCATTGTAGGATGCCTTCCTTTGATGGCTCATTGACCTCTAGGTCCAGAATAGCATGTACATAGATTTTGTTTAATTCCTCCTCACTTAGAGGCTCAAAATACGGTGTAGACTTCCCATTTGTCAAAGGTATCACAACCCTTTCCTCTTTGTTCTCAAAGCTGTTATACCCCTTATTGAATCTCAAATCAACATTATTCGCATAACACCAAGGGCATCCAAGCAGGGTTGGAAAACTATCTACTTCTGTAAGTGCTAATACCTCAAAATCCCCAGTGGATTTGGCCCCTTGTATGGTTATAAAACATCCTTCAAAAATCCTATGGGAGTGGCTTCAGACCTATTTTCCATAAACAACACATTAGATGATGGTTGTAATGGAGGTCTCCCCATTTGTAATTATATGATGGAAAAGTGACAAGCGAGCATGAGAATCTACAAGTAACCCTTCCTCGCACTTGACCTCCTGAGGTCATGCCAAGACAGCTGGTGGGGATAGAATATATGTGGGGTGTAGGCAAGCTAGTTAGGTAATCTTATGTCTTCGACATGCACTAATAGAATCTACAAATCTAAGGCAAAGAAGGCCCTCCTAACCTGAACTGGCATGATAGAACGGTCGGTGATGATAACTGCTTGAAGGCTCTAATCAATATCGAGCTCTGGCGTGATCCAATCTATAGGTTGTGGTATACGAGGAAAATGACCTGGGATTGTTTCGTGTATATCTCCAGACAGGGTCATAAGATGGATGATGGATATATAGTGGGTTATATGGGTGATTCTCTGGTCTAGTCCAAAAATCTTTAGCTTCGTTATCTGCTATATCTAACAAGGATAACTGTGTGATAATATTCGGTGGAAGTGGAGTGGATCTAAATACTAACGTGCGTAAACCAGCATCTACGTCTGATTGTCCTATGGACTCATTGGGTTGTGGGACCTATGAATCACAACCGTAGATTCATGGTTGTTGTGGACCTCTTATGGTCATGTATAAAATCAATCCCTAACCCCTAGTATCTAGTAGTCGTATGCCTTTTTGGCCTCTATATTTAGAATTAGCAGTTGTGCAATCTTCTTAGAGTATGTTATAGGCATTCTGGCAATTTGAATTCTTAAGCTAGTGTCTATATCGGTTATAATGTCTCTTGCGTCTGGTTGTGGGGCCCAAGGATCACAACTGAACATTTGCTCTTTCTCAAGCCCTTCTACAGTCATGTGGATATTTATCTAGGGTAACATGTTGCTTGGCTGGTTTGACCAAAATGTATGCACTTTGTCGTCTTCTACGTTTAGTCCTCTTAATTGTGAGCTAATTTCCTGTAGGTCTATTATTGTTTGGAAGATTTGGATTCTGATATTTTGATCTATGTCAGTTATTTCTGCCACAAGATTGGGTTGGGGCACGATTGGCTCGAATATGTATTCTCTGGGCTCCCTAGGTCCCGTGATTGTCATATAAAAGAAATAATGTAAATCTAATTGAAGCAAAGTAAAACTAACTATATAAAGTATATCTATAGCATATATAACTTCTTTATTTTTGTGTTTTTGACGAATTATTTGAATGAAATTGAAAGATCAATTATTTAAAATATCTAGCAATTGACAACTAAACTAATGATGAAATTAAAACAAACAAGGCAGCCGAGTATAGCTACTTGCCTGTGCAGTTGTAAGTCTATTCTAAATAATGAAATAACTGATCTAATCTATTTGAAAGACTCTCGATCCTACCTCATAAGTGAGGAATGAATCATAGTTTCTCAGAAAATATCAATCCCCACAGCTTCCCCGACAATATCGAAAGTGAGATTAACTAAAATGAAATGCTTTTACTATTCTATTTGATATAATTTAACTAGAACTTTGAAAGCTTGAACCTGGATTTTGTAGAATAGTGGTGAATCTGATTGTGTGTGGCTTTTGTCCCCTCAGTGTGGTCTCCTTGTTCCTAACATCAGTTTTGGATGTAGACTGAATACAATGCGAGTAGGAGAGGGATAGCGCAAGAGAACAGAGCTTGGCTTATGTAATTCCTAGCAGGATTTATTGCGAGTCATACGACACAAAACATCTAGAACCTGAAGCTATCCTATTTGATGAACAAAACCTACAACTTTAATGGCTTCTGACTAAAAATGAAACTATCCTATCTCAATTGATTGTGTGAAACAATAACAACACTTTCACAAGGAGAATATGTGGCTTCTAAACAACAAAACAACTTAACTATGCATGAAACAACTACAAAACTATGAACTCCTAAGAACTGAAAGACTAAAACTATGAAATGAGAAGATGAGAGACAATTTTTGAGGGGCCATTTACTTAAAGATCAACCAGTGATTTATATAATCCCCATTTACCCAAAGGTGAAAACCAATTTGAACTCTTTAACCATAAACAATGCAAAAACACTATTCCAGGGAACCAGAATCATAAATACGAGCAAAGGTGGTGAAAAAAGCTAGTAAGCGTTGAAAATTTACATGAGTCGCGTTAAAAAGAACATTCTAGAAAATGTGTGAAGGACCACCTCCCTGAGCAAGGCGGTGGTTTCATAACTGAAGACCAAAACGCAAAGAAAAAAGAAGGGAGAAGAGGAAAACAAAGCACACAAGGGCTAAGCGGGAAAAGCGAGATGTTAACGCATACTTGGAGAGATTTTTTTGATCTTGAATACCTTGCGAGGAGACCTATATCATCATTGGGGCACGTGTACGTTGTTTCGGTGGTGCATTACCCTACAATTTTGGGTACGTATAGTACCCATGCATCTAAAGTAAGCACATTGACTTCCACACCTGTATCAATAAAAATATTGCTCAACAACCATCCATCTACAAAAAAAATTAGAGTGATATATTTATAATAGTCAATGCTATTAGGGGAAATATTTACATGTAGGATTTGTCGTTCATTCTCAATGCTTTCATATAAAGTGTTCCCATTCAACCAATTCCCTAATAATGGAATAATATTCTCTTGGCGCAACATTTTACACACCTCTCTGATGTCATCAATATCAGAGGGGACCTTCCTTGCTTCTTTCTTCTATTCCATCTTTATGGTAAACATTATATTTCACCTTGAAGATTTCTGCGGACTTGCATGGTCTCTTGGTAGACTTCCTTCTGATGGGTAGGACCTAGGTACCTTGCATATAGAACCTCCTCCATAATGATTGTAGGCTTCTGGTATAATGCCTATCTTGCACGTGCCGCTTCAACACGTGTGGTAATATTCATAGTTAAGGCCTCAGGTTCTGGTGCTATCTTGGGAATCCACTAATTTTCCTCCACGTTCTGGATCCTAACCATCCCTATGCCTTTGTTTTCCTACTTATGCATTTTACTGAGATGCTCATATAAGTCTGGGCACTCCTCATAGCTATGATTCTTTTCATAGAAATAACATGTAACATTATGGGGACATTCACGCCTATAATGATCAGGGGATCCGCATGTATGACACGTTTAATGAGGAAATTCGATTCTTCATCCACCGCGGCTTCGCCCTCCATATCCACCTCGATATCCATGTCCTCTTCCATGACCTCATTCAAAATGGCCCTCAGTCCTATCATAGCGCGATTGATTATGATCCCAATCCTGGCGCTTGTTCTTGTTCTTAGAGTTATCCATTACACTTGTCTGTCACACCCCAATGTCTATAGCATCATGGATCTGACCAATAAATCGACAATCCTCAGTATCATGGGTCGTGGAACTGTAAATCTTGCAAAAGTAAGATACATTTTTCCTTATCACGCACTGTAACAAACGATAATGGCTAGCATCATGATTCAAATGACAGATTTCACAGTCTAACAACAATGAATGTATAGATCTGAGGGAAACTATCCTTGGTGTGACCTTCCACTTCATAATCTATACACCAAATCCCTGAGTGCATTTCATGAGCTGAATTTGTCGATAATTTTTCTAGCCTCTTTTCCATGGCTGTAATCCGTGCCTTTGAGAATGGACTAACACCAGTGTCAATGCTCCTAACTGCCTCATCACGTAGGTCTACCTCCAATGATTCACGTGGATCAGTGTATGTCTTATGCAACAACGCCCTTCTAAATGGTGTAATCATTCCTCCAAAAAACCATTGTGCATGTTGGCTAGCATGAATATCATAAGACAAATTAGATAGAAGTGTCTTAAAGTAGGCATAATACTCACATACACTCTCAGTAGTGCCCTGTTTGATATCTTTGAGTACGCTGATAATCTTCTGCTCAAAATCTAGGATATAGAACTATTTTAAGAAATCATCCTTCAATGCTGCATAATCCACGCAAGTTTGATTAGGGTCAAACTTTGTATACCAACTGTGTGCTCATCCCTGTAAGGTAGTAGTGAATTGACTTGCCTTATGCTCAGAATATGTGATCCCTTTCGCATGCCATAAGATTTCACACATATGAACATGTTCGGTGGCATCCTCTATACCTTTATACTCTGAGAGATGAAGAGACATCTCCATATAGATATTATGTGGTTGTTGCGGGCCTTGACCACCTGATCCAGAACCTCTTATGTTTCCTCTACCTCTAGAACCACCAGATCCATCAGAACTAGAACCACCTATACCTCCTAATCCTCCACCTGTAGTTGGAATATGACCTGTAGATGTACTCCCATGTGCTCCAAAAATAGTACTATACTGAACCCCTATAGTCTATGACATAGTTCCACTTCTAGAGGTGAATCCAACATTCTGCATGCTCACATTCTATGGGAATGATGTGCTTAAAAAGGTTTCTCCAAATAATGAATTCGTCTGACCTTCCATTGATGTGCTTGTTTCCTGACTTACTCCGCTCCTACTTCCCAAGTTAGCTTGTTGGTTACTTGTCGTACTAGGTACTCGAAAACCAAGCGCAAGGGCTAGGTCACCAGGTGGATTAAGATGCACACCCGCGGCCTAGGTAGTCTTTGTTGGCACACTTCTGTGTGAAACGAAGGGGGGATCTCTGTCATTATTTCCAATATGGGGGAGTTCTTGATGCTCTAGCTCTACATATTCTACGTGAGCTTCAAATCCTTCACGAGCCATATCTCTCCTCAACGCCATACTTTCTGCAATGGTACACTACTTCTCTATCTCCCTCTCACATGCCTCATTATATTTAAACCACCTTTCCTCTCTTTTCCTTTCTTCTGCTAGGTCTTCCATCTTTCACCAAACCTATTCATGCCCTTGCACATGGGGAGGTTTAGTTAGCCATCGGTTTACTCTCCAGTTTCAAATTTACCATCAAGATCTTGATTTCTAATGGGATACCTTGCAGATATGCTCCTCTAGGATACCACAAAAAGTGGAATTCAGCTACCTCCAGGAAAGAATACATCAAAATTGAATATTCCAGAATATAACTATTTAGATCTTCATGAAACCACGTATCCACAGTGTGGGTCCAGATCAAATCAACACCATAAAAGGCCTAAAATTTTTCCTATGTCCAGACAAGTGCGTGATACCTCCAATTTTGCTTAGATCCTTAAGTAATTAGCCACTCATATAATTCTACTGGAAAGATAGTGAACAATCTCTCATATAAATTGTCATACATATTCTATTCTACCCAAGTACGTGTGTTAAACTCAAATCCAATACTAAACTGTCGTGCATATTCTTCCTCCATATCGTGTATCCACTCCTCAATACTTTCTAGAGTTAACCAATATGTCTTCATCATGAACCATCCTGAAAACAACTGAAAAAGAGGTCCCAGAAATGGAACCAATGATGCAGCCTAGAATTTACCATATAACACCCTAGACATGTTGGCACATCACTCAGTCTAGACTGAGCACTCACCTGAAGCACGCACAGATACCAAGTCCTTCTTTAGGGTTGTTGTAGTAGGATGTTAGCATGATGAAGGAAGAAACATATAGATCCATAACTAATCCATCATTCTATAATGCATGCCATATTCAGATCTATGAAAGAACAAGCTTAAACAATAATCATGATTAAATCAAGAACATGCACTACTCAATTACACACACGAATGACACTTAGATTCAGCCAATAACTTCCATCTATTAATAAACACATAAGATCCTTACAATAATGGCATTCTATACCAATGCGCACATGGATCTGATACAGTAATCCAGTCATATGCACATATCTCTTTATGCTTACATCTTTCCCTCTTCATATACCTATACATCTCTCTCTACTACTATGTGATTCACATCATATATATAGAGCAAGGAATTTCCCTTCACTGCTTATCTATTCAAATAATAGGCCGTATGCTATTAATAAGCATGCACCATTTACAGGAATAGCCACACATGAAAGTGTGCTATCTATAGACCTCTTACAGTTAACTGAAGTGACAATCCAATTCTTAGCTCACCTCCATGCAAAATGCTTTAATCCAATCCTATAAAGATAGACAATGCGTGGCGAGCACGTCTCTACATTTTTTGTGTGTTTCACATGCCATCTTATAAAAATAGGTCTTCATGCTCAAAATCGGCTAAGTCTTGAATGTTGAACTTATGCTCTGCACGTGTGTTCTTCCTATCCATTCACACCCTTAAACGTGGCATGTTTTCCCACGTGGACTTCTTGTGTGAGTTCTGTCAAGTGTTCTCTGACCAACAATGTTTGGGGGATAATTGTTTTTTCAGATGTATGATTTCATAACTATCTATACCAGGGGCTGATTTCATGCCAGCTTAGTGTTGACACCATGTGGATGCAGGTGGCAAGACATGGCGAACGAACATTGTTCTATGCTTGTGACAATTACTTTATTTATACACCTCCTAACATCATATGTATATCTATATTTGGGAAGAGAAGTTTCATATCATTTTCTGAAAAAAACATGTAGTTACATTATGATATATTGTTTTCATTCAAGGAATGAACAAGGAAAATATTAATCCTAAATTGAAAAATATCTCACATGTTTAAATGGTATGAAATTTCATGTAAATCATTTAATGCTGATAAAAAAATTAGATTTTAACATGTAATACTAATCCTAGGATATAAAAAAATTAGCAAATTTTATTAAATGGATATTTTTGCCCTCGTACTTTTTGGAAGAAATTGACTAAATTATGGTTGAGATTTATCATAAGAAAAAACTAGTTAGTTATTGAATTTCTATGTTTTAGTTACACTCCCAAAAAGCAATGGTCCTGATTGGTTTATTTCCCATTATGAATTTATGTCATGTTTGGTATAAATGTTGGTTCTAAATATATCAAAATGAGATTGATTCTTGAATCCCTCCCTATGACATTTTCACCTTGATTTCATTATGATCCATTAAATGAGCCACTAAATTGGAACAATGGGAAATACCTTTTGTTGTGCCTTCATATATGTTTGACCGCACTTTGGACACAAGTTCCTTATGTATCTTTTCATGCTTAAGATAATAAATCCTTGTACCACCACACATCACATTCATATGCTCCATGTGATTTGAGGTTTAAGTTAAATGTGTAGTGTGATACTCAATCTCTACTTTAGTAATCCTCCTGCGTAGATACCTTGCGTATATCCTTGTTGCATCTTGAAAAGTTACACTTAGTTAAGAGTTACTTGAACTTGGTATATAATTGGAACTCAAGGATCTCTCATCATGTTAACATGTGTGAGCATGGTACACCTCGTTGGTAATATTTTCAAAGGGATCCTTGGTGTTTTAGCTATATGAAAGAATGGGAATGTATTTACTACCCCTTAGTCGACCCCATTGTAGAATGTTTACATTTGGAGTGTAGATAGGGTTAAGATATGAAAAATACCTCTTAATAGGTCATATGTGGGTTACTAATGTATACAAAAAGTAATCATGGAAATGATGTCTATTAACACGAAATTTGGAATATATAGAATAAACATAACCACTTCTTAAACTTAATGTTAGCCATCTTTTTTATTAATAAGATTAAAAAAAGAGAATTGTTTTGTGTGGGACCTTTACTTTTGGTAACATCCATTTTCATCTCAAAGAGGAGTCCTTGACTAATGGTCAATTTCCCTAGGAAGCCTTCAACCGATCTACAATATTTGTACTCAATCACTCACCTCTCATGTTTTTCCATATGAGCCTTGTAGTATTATGTGGTATGTGTGTAAGTACACTTAATGTAAGTAGGATAAATGTGTTATTTAAAATATGCTCTACAGGATGTGAAATTTCCTGTTAAAGCATTACAAATAAAGTTTTATCTTGTCAATTAGAAAGAAATACCTTTAGATTTGACGGAATATTGAGAAATAAGGGTGTTTGATTACTCCAGTTTGAATTTAGTATGGTGTAGTTTCTTGAGTGCAATGAAATAATTAAATTTTTCTTCCTCTTCAAAGTTATTGATGAGATAAACCTGAAATACATTACTCAAAGGTAAATATGGTGTCTCAAAGGAATTTGAATATGTAAGGGGATCGAAGCTCTCACTTGTAATAGGTGTTTGAGGTTTGTGTTGGTCATAACAATGAACACAATGTTTGGAGAGAGATCACACTTCCTGGAATCATGCATTCCCTAAACATAAAGTGAGCATTTTGTATCTCAGAATTGTTCTAAATGAGTGATAATAAAATACCAAATTAATAACGTAAGTGTAATAAGAGTGTGAGTCTATGATATGTCGGGTTAGAAATAAAATGGTACTTGGAGTTCATCTTATAACCTAATTGAGAATTCTTATGGTGTTAAAAACAAATATACATTTCTCTTGGAGAGATCAAACAATCAGAAAAACATAAAAATCTTATTCGGGATACAAAAAAAATTAAGGATATGAAAATTTTAAATTGACCCTTACCAATAATTCATTTATAAAAAACTGCAAAAGGAAAAAAGAAGTACTGTAATGGATGGAAGTTTTTGTGAAGTACAGAAATATGTAGCTTTGAGAATGAGCATATGATCTTACATGCCTAATACCATTCAAATATATAAATTTAAATAATGGAAGTTAAATATCAATATGATGTAAACATGAAAATGATGTGTGCTGGATGTTTTCTATCCTTGAGTGCATAGTGGTTGGGTCTTTGATATGCATTCATTTGTTTAAGACAATGTGACACCAATGTACACCTTGTGTTATCCTGTTCTAATGTGGGTCTATGTTTGTTTAATCATCTCATGTGATGTCAAGTTATGCTAATTGGGTCATAATGGTGTTGTGTAACAAACAAATAAAGACAAATAATATTCCTATAATTTTACTATTGTATTTGGGTGTGTAAATTGGCTGGCATAAAACTTTAAGTCGTAGTTATTAAGATAGTGTAACATTCCTTTAATTCATGTTAAATAATGATTAGTTAATGTAAAATATATTTATGACAATTATCATGTATTTATTACATATTATTATTATTATTATTAGTAAATGAAAACACCCCAAAATCGGTCACCTATTCCCAGTATTATCCTAGTTCACTCCCTAGTTCATCCCTTTATCCCTGATTAATTAAACTAATTAATCATACACATTGTACCCATTTAGATTAATTAAATTAATCCCTAGTACCCCTTTTTCTAGATTAATTATCATTTATTAATTATATGATTAATTAATTAAGAGTGCACATTATAATAGCCACTTTGGACCCCACATGGACTCCACTTCCTCATCTCAGTTAACTCCACATGGACTCAACTTCCTCATCCCAGTTAACTCCACACGAACTCCACTACACCAGTCCAGTCAACCACACATTTAGAATCCTAGAAAGGTGGGGGGAAATTAGATTGCACGTACAACCAACTTTCTGGATGCAACTTCTGCTAATTAATTCCTTTACTACCCTTAAATGACATTGATTCTTCCCACAACTGTTTGGTCCCCTCAACTACTATTTTTAGCATGTGCATTCAACCATGTTTAACCAATTTCCAACCACTTATTCCTCTATAAAATACAAGATCATCCTCGTACAAATCCTCTTGGATTTACAGTACAAAAACTCTGCCAACTTGGTTCCAATATCTACATATTGGAAACTCTATCCAAGAATAAAATCTTTGTGTTCGTAGAATTTTCAATCCACGCTTGGAGGTCATTCAAGAGCACCCATAATCAGTCATTCAAAAGGTTACATAAGCTCCAAAGCTTCACACAACCTTACTCGAGGTTGCATTGAAAAGATACAAGAGGTTTGCAAGTTGTTTGTGTCTCCATTTCTGCTTAGTTTCTCATAGTCTTCATTTTGGAACTCCTGTTGGGACCGCACCCATCTCCATTTGTTTTTCGTGTTTCATTTTTATTCAGATGTTTTATTTCATGCTATTTTTTTTTATTTTTGTAGCTTTTATAAGTGTCTATATGAATATGGGAGCAGAAATTAGTTTGATATCTAGGTAAAAACAAAAAAAAATAGTACTTTTTTCTCTAATTTTGGTGCCTATGCTATTTTTAGTGGAAAAATTAACCATTATGTTACTTATGCTATTTTCTGTTTTTTTTTTTAAATTCTCTATATTGTTTTCTAAACAAAAATCTCTGGTTTTCAAAAAATTCTCTTGTTTTCAAAAAATACTCTAGTTTTCAAAAAGTTCTCTCTACTATTTTCTGCAAAAAAAATCAGTCCCTGCATAGTCAAACAATAAAATAAGTCAGATTTTGTTAAAAAATCAGATTTTATTGATGAAAAAATGTTAAAAAAAGTAATAATTTTTGAAATAACCAAAAAAAATCAAAAAATAAAATTTTGGTTACAAACTTGTTCTAACCCTCCCACTTGCCCCCACCTAACTTACTACCCACCCTAGCCCAACGAGCTGGCTTGCCAAGTTAACTCCACATAACTTCCCTATTTTCCCTAATCCCTACCTCAGGTCTCCCTACCCTACTCCCTACCTCCCCTACCCACTCCCAAACCCTCCATGTAGCCACCCCCACCTCGTGGACACCATCCACCCCACCATGCGACCTCAACTTCCATCCACCGTAGCCCTCCCTCACCCTCGAATTCCATCCACCATAGCCCACCTCACTCCCTCACATCTCCACTCTTAACCCAACCCCTCTGCCTCACCTTGAAAACACAACCCACACTCCCAACCTATACCGCTAACCTACAAGCTCTCTGCCTTTACCTATGAGTTCCCTGCGCTCGCTCACAGACCTTTAAAAATCCACACAAAACAAAAACAAAAAATACCCTACTCGAACATGCACAATTAGGAGTCATGTATAGTTTTTAGGTCATTTTTAGGGTTGCACTAGGTTTACTTTTCATTTATGTTATTTTATTATAACCTTTTTGGTTTAATTTTAATTTTAATTTTGTTAGATTATTATTTTTTAAGTCTAGCACTTATTTAGGCTACTTAGTTAATTAGTTTAATTAACTCACTAGTTTGTTTTAATTAATTAACTAGTTTAATTCATTTGTTATTTCGCTTGATTAAATAGTTTAATTAATGTCATTCGGTCTTTTAAATTACTTAGGATCTTATTCTTAATTTTTTGTCAATTTTCGTAAACTTATACTAATTGTGACAATTGCTTGTGCAAGGTGCCTAGATGTTTTCGGTCCATATCATTCACCATTTAGCAAAATTTTTATCACTGTAATTAATAGTTTAGGCCTCTTTTCATTGTTATTTTCATTAATTTTTTTAACAAGCTAATCTTGCAAGTTGCTAAGATAGGGTTTTTAGACGTTTTTTGTCCATTTTTTGTCACTTTTTCATAACTTTTCGTAAACGTTTAAATCATTTTTGTACATCAACTAACGATTTGTGGCAGTTTTTTTGCACGTGTATTGTTGTCAAATTTTTTCATTTTTATGAAGTTAGTCACAACACACTTCGCGTGTATGCTCTTCTCTCATGCTTGTTACAAGTGATCTTGAGAATTAGAAACACGATTGTGTTACTTTTCATTATTTTCTCGTTGCTCACCTTGGGAAAACTACTTACAATTTCTTGTAGGACCGCATTATGAAGACCACTAAAAAATAATAACCACAAGTTGCCTTGGTTGTGTGCTTATTCAAACTACTAATTCATTGTGTGCAGGGAATATTTTTAATCAAGATAAAATTAACACTACACATTGTATTTACAAGTGTAGTTGACAAGGCTATTTCCCAACTGCCATAACTGTGGGAAGTGCTTTGGCTTAAGCCATAAAAATCACTTGAGGAGTACCACAGGAACCCAAAAGTAGTCAACACATTGAGGTAATTGGCTGACAAAACGCATAGCCATATCTAGACTAACTAGTGCAACCTTGTGATATTAGAATCACATATATCCTTAGTGGTGACCCCAAGGAAATTCATTTGAGTAATATCTTTTCTCATTGTTTCAAAGGGGGTAAAGTAAAGTTGACAACTAACAATAACACCACGTTCACTCGGGTATATTGCTGACACCTAGTTGAGTGAACCACCTAGGAAACCACGCCTTGTATAAGCCAATCTAGGGTAGATGCCAACTTTCACTACATCATTTTTCATTTTCTCACCTGTTACACACTTATGTTCCACTTTCGTCATTCACATTTTCTCTCTCATCCACCTTGTCGCTTTGTAAACGTGTCTAAGTCTTGGGTCACGGACATCCATATCCATACTTGAGTACTTTCATCCTTTTCATCTAAGTCTTGACATCATGATACTCACTTTATCACGGTGAAGCACCCTCTTGATCACCTTGATCTCTCATTATTGTAAGTCTTAAGTTTGACATTATCGTGTTGAACCATAAACTTCTCATACTCTTCCTTCTTCGCATTGCACGTTTAATTTGTTGAATTGACGGCCTATTTCATATCTCTCCCCCATCATCTTACATTTTCTTACTTCGCAATAAATTTGTTGCATTATCAACATCCTCATCATTTGTTCACTTCTCTCTTTAAAGAATTCACTTTTCTTTAGTTTGATATCGTTAATCAATTTATTTTCCCTTGTCTCTTACCTCCACTTTTGTGATATTTGGACCTTCTCATCGTCATTAATTCACTTCATGTGATGAAATTCACTTTGTTGTTATTTTATTACTCCCATTTATTTGTTGTGTCTCCTCTTTCAACACACTTTTTTCAAGAGTTGACATCACTCAATGTTTTCCTAAGTCTCCTCTTTTAAACACCCATCTTGTTAAAAGTAGAGAAAAGTCGTCATCTTTCCTAAGTATCTTCCCTTAACACATTTTTGTTAAGAGTTGAACATCTCTCATCATGATTTAAGTCTCCTCTTGTCACACTCATTTTTCACAAGTTGAGTATAATAACTTCTTTCATTTCTTCCCTCTTTATGTTCACTTTTGTAAAGGGTCACGAAGTCATTAAAACCTCTTCATATTTCTTAGCACTCTTTTTTGCTAAGAGTTCACTAACTAACATTTCAATCCATATTCTACCTCATCATTATTCATTTTGTTAAGTTTTGCAACGTCCTCCTTTTTTTCCTCTTAACAATCATTTTTTAAGGAGTTAACCTTTTCACATATCTTCGTCACTCTTATCACTCATTTTGATTAAGAGTTGATGACGTCCACCTTGTCAAGTCTTTTCTCTCTTGACATCCATTTTCGTTAACGAGTAGAGCACATCTAACCCATTTTAGTTCATTTTCTCTTGACTCTCATTTTGTTAAGAGATGGGAAATCGACTAACCCTTTTTTCCTCTACCCTCTTAGCATTCATTTTTCTAGGGTTGAGCATTTTCATATTTTTCCTTCTTCCATCTTAGTATTCGCTTTGCTAAGGGTCAAGTTTTCCATCACACCTCTGCTCATTCCTCCCCTATTTCAAAAAATGGTGGGAATATGACATCACAATTATAGTCATTTTCAATGGAAGGAAATAAATCCTTTCCATACTAGTTCTGATGAAGAGGACAACGACCAACTTAAAATATTTCCATTGATACCACTTAACAGAAAAACAACGACCAATTATTTCTTCACCTCCTTGCAATGGGAGAAATATTTCCCTCGGATTTTGATGAGGATGAATTGAAATCTATAAAAGAACAACCTGAATCCCCTAAGAGTCCACCATTCAAGTCAAAAAAATATGATGAAAAATGAACCAAGTAAAATAAATGTCGATAATAGAGTAAAATCTAATGCTTCTTCCTCTAGTTCTTGTTATTAGCCTCAAAATGAATTTTGAATGGTTCATCACTTTTCTTTGTGTGTGTGATCCCTTTGGTATCATTTTTAGTGACTGTAGAGGATAGAAGAGCTGATTTTTTCTCAAACAAATGAATAAATCACCATTCATCCCACAAACCAATTTACCATTTTATCAAGAGTGAAAAATGATGAAGGACACCATTTCGGGCATGCAAAAACAAAACAAAAAAAATCAATTTTGATGAATTGTGTCCATACCTTTCGACATGGATCTTTTATGCATACCCTTCCCACGCTCTTTCGAGATGCTCAAATTTGAAAAATACAAGGGCCAAACCGATCCTAGAGCATATCAAGGAATCTTTGATGGCATGCCAAGAGGTACTTATAATGATATCTTTCTCTTGTGCATCTTTCTCAAGAGTCTAGGAGGACAAGATTTGGAATGGTTCTTACACCTTCCAAAAGTATCCATTTCTAACTTTGTGGACCTCTCTAAGAAGTTTTTCAAACCTTTCTCTTTCAACCTGGATTCTAAAATAAACATGATGGATTTGTACAATACCAAAAAAATAAAAAACAAGAGATTTGCACAATTTTTACAATGACGGAGAGGAATTGCAAGTCGGTTCCTGTGTTCAATCCCTGAAAAAATGGTTAATATCTCCATCCCTAACCTTAACGAAGAGTTTTCTTTTCACATGTAGACGCACTGTATCAATAGTTTTGAGGAAGTTATCGAAAAGAGAACTCAAATAAAATAATCCCTCATTTATAAAGGCTTGATCAAGCCTCATTATAAAGACAATGGGCATAATCATGACAACAATAATAATAACCCTAGCACTTGTCACGATAAGCCTCAGTACATCAACCACAACTGTAACATTGTCAATGATGGTGTCACAGATAACCACAATGTGTAAAACTTACAAAATAACCAATTAAAATAGATTAAGACTAAACCATCCATCACTATTCCAAAAAGAGAAACGGTTCCTCCTTTTTGTGATTACAAATGAAGACACTATACGTTTGGGGGAATCTCTTTCAAGTGTCCATATGGTCACTTATTCTATAACAAAACCCTTCCTTGAAGGCGAACCTAAGCCATGTTGGTATATACCTACCACATATTATGATTTTCATCCCATTGATGGTCATTAAATAGACAAATGCAAGAAACTTTGCAATTACATCCAATACCTCAATGACAACAAAGACATAGTGGTTGGAGACCTACCACCTAACCTTGATATAAAGGGAAAATCTCAGGAACATGGAGAATCCTCAAACAACGTTGATTATAAATCCATCATTTCATGTATTAATGACACTACTCTGTGCACCATTGAACACTAGTTTACACCTCTCAAAGAGAGTCTATTTAATTCCTTTCAAAAATTAGTAAAGGCTAACATGATCAAATATCCACCTACAAGACCCTTTTCTAATGGGGAACCCAATCCTATGCCACATAATGCATCAAAATATTGTGAATACCACAACATGGAAGGTCATTCTACTGATAATTGTACACCTCTTCGTCATTATGTCCAAGACTTAATTGATAACGAAACCATATCCATAGAGCTCAATGACAAAGCTATCTGAACCGATGACATGTCAACTTCCACACCTTCAAATGAAGAGTTAAATGCTATCCCCACTTATGTATATACTAAAATTAAACGAGATACAAAGGTCAAGTATTTATCCCTTCAAAGTAATCTTTTTCTTCTTTGGATTTTCTTCCATTCGTCTAAATAGACATTGGACATGTTTTGGATAAAAATATTCTAACACTTAACGATAGTTTTACCTTTATCCAAAAATCTCTTTCAACCCTTGCCATAACTATAAACACTACAAAAGAGGGTCCATCATTAAGTACCATTGAGCTTGATTCCATTCTTCCCATTCTGGATCCTATGCCTGACATCTCTAGTCTTATTGTCGAAATACAACCACAACAAGCTTGGACACTTGTAACAACACAACCTTCCATGTCTGTTATACCTCACACGATCAATACTGCAGGTATCTCATCCATGACGATTCCTACCTCTCAAGACATCTACATGAGTACACTACAAAATTTTTACCTTTCTCCAAGAATCTCTTTCAACCCTTACCATAACTATAGACACTACAAAAGAGGGTCCATCATTAACTACCATTGAGATTGATTCCATTCTTCCCATTCTAGATCATATGCCTGACATCTCTAGTATTCTTGTCGAAATACAACCAAAACAAGCTTGGACACTTGTAACAACAGAAACTTCCATGTCCGTTATACCTCACAAGATCAATAGTGCAGGTATCTCATCCATGATAATTCCTACCTCTCAAGACATCTACATGAGTACACTACAAAATTTTTACCTTTCTCCAAGACTCTCTTTCAACCCTTGCCATAACTATAGACACTACAAAGAGGGTCCATCATTAAGTACCATTGATATTGATTCCATTCTTCCCATTCTGGATCCTATGCCTGACATCTCTAGTCTTCTTGTCGAAATACAATCACAACAAGCTTGGACACTTGTAACAACACAACCTTTCATGTCCATTATACCTCACATGATCAATATTGCAGGTATCTCATCCACGACGATTCCTACCTCTCAAGACATCTACATGAGTACATTCTTCCAAGTATGTATACCCAGGAACATCCTTATACAACCTTTTTATGCTTTAATTGCAAATCTTTTGTCAAATGAACTAATTCACTACTAAGAAGAAACATTGATTATTTCATCTCTACGACATCTAAGGAATCATGGATATACATCTAGAGATCAATATTTATTTCCTCACACTCTTTCACTCACGAATGAATATGTATCTCAATATATTCCCCACATCAAAAATCTTCTTCTAACATCACATATGGCTCTCGATGTCATCGAAGACTTATTTAATCACACATCCATTGACTTAGAACATGTCTGCCCAAGTCTAGTACTTTAAGACCCATCGAATTGTTTTATTCACTCCTTTGACTTGGATCCTGTCTGCCCAATTCTTGTATTGCAGAACTTATCAAATATTTGAATTTCCTCCTTTGACTTGGACCTTGTCTGCCCAAGTATCATATTTCTGGACCTATCAAATCCTTCAATTCCCTCTCTTGACTTGGATTTCATCTGCACAAGTCTCATATTTCAAGACCATTGAACTTTAATAAACATGGACCTCTTTCCTGATGATTCCATTTCAAATCCTTATCCTTGAATGTTCAAAAAACTTTAAAAATCATAAAAAGAGAATAAAACTCTATATTAAAGAACTATTTGCAAATCAGAAATGGAAAAGTGCGTACAAATAATATTAAGCATTCCATCTATTGGAAGATATCTTAATATTACCATTATCATATATCTGCATTCTTCACCTATCATAACACATGTTAACCTTGTTCCTCTCGGGCATTGTGTGTCTCATCTTTGTTATGGTTTCTACTATTTTAGATCTTTTTACCTACGATTTTGTCTCAAAGCTTGTTGATGGAAAATCCTCCTTTCAAATAAGCTCTCTCTTCAACAGAAATCTCAAAATTCTTTATCCGGTCCTTTTTTACTGCCCATCTCAATCTACGGTGTTGAACCCTTGCATCCTACTAGTTGCATGAGGTTGAGACTTGGGGGAAAAATGTTACTTCAATTTAAACACATTATCAACATACAAGGAAAATTAAATCAAATCTAAAAATACAAAAAAAATTATAAAATCATTACACCTTTCGTCCTTCACATTCTTTGGTGATAAACCCATATTTCTTACTGGTAGTATGAGACTGGGAATAGAGGAAAACCTTACTCAGCTACATTTTTTCTTTGGTGTTGAGCCCTTATCTCTTACTGGTGATACAAGGCAACATTTAGGGTGTCCCTCACAAAAATCAATCCTTTAGAAATCTGAATCAAAAGTGATTCATCAAAAACATCCCAAGAAGTAATTTTGTTGCTCATGTTAAAGAGAGATAACAATCCCTTCAATCAGATTATTTCCAATCATTAGGCCATCTACAGATCTAAGATGATTCAACACCTATAAAGTGGAATCATCTTGGAGTCAGTCATATAATCTTGACTGGAGATTAGTCACATGTTTCTCATATGGATCATTGTTACACCTTATGTCTTCACATCCATCATATTCAATTTCATATCCCTTTTCACCTCATTTTCACATCCTTCTTGGCTCTCGGTGATGATCCCTCACATCTTCCTAGTTGTGTGGAGTCACGAGTGGAGTGAAACACCCTATCATTTTATCATCTACATTTCTACCAATGGAATGTAATGCTTCTAATTATTTGCACATGCTTTCAAGTAGTGCACCCCTTTTACCGAACTGTAAATAAAAAATGTCTCACAAAACATAAAAAAAATTAAAATATGTTTGTTAAAAAACTCAAAAAAATATAAAATTGTTCAAAAATACAAAAACAATATAAAATTGTTCCAAAAACCAAAAAAAATATAAAACTGTCAAAATCAAAACATTCAAATAATGTTTGACCAACTTTCAGCAACTGGATTACACAGTTCAAAAATTTCGCCATTTGACGACACTCCTCATGATCATTCGAGATCATCTTTTGATAATCCTTTTTCTTACCCGTGGTGTATATCTATGCTCGAGGCAATCATTTATCCTTTCAAAATATAACTTTTCTTGGAGGACATTTGTATTTTACATTTTAATCCAATTATAAATCAAACTTCAATGGGATCCGACAAGAGTATCTTTTGGAGTATCTAAGTATCACTCTGCTCTTCGGCCCAATCTAATCCTCTCGCACTCTAAGCTATCGCTTGGGGGCATTCATATATGTCTAATTCTTCAATGTGGAACACATTCAGAGTGTCATTAGAAGTTGTTTTTACAAACTGTACTATATTTTTGCATTTTGTCAACATTGTGATGATGTTTTTGCTTCTTTCAGTTTGTTATTTCTTTGTAATTTGTTTATCATTGTTGTAGACCAATCGTAAGAAATTTATTCACATCTCAGTTCACATATAAATTTGGTGTGGTTTCTTCCTATTCATATTGGGTTTGTTTGCAATGTTTTTTTGTGTCTTTGTGTCACTTGCGCGTGTTGTGTTTTTATCCTATTTCTTAAATGAGTAATGGAATGTTTTCCTTTTTCCACGTATCCAAGTTTGTTTGCATTTCTTTGCATTTAAAATATTTCAAAAATTTCAAATATTTTCCAAAAAAACTCATATATGTAAAATCCAAAAAAATCAATAATTATAAAAATTTTCAAACAAACATTCACTTATCATCGAAATCCTGCAACTAGAAAACCCTTAAAGTGAACCTTTCAAAATTTCAACACAATCTTGATAAAGTCATACCTTTATCTACTACCCTAGTGATCGTTCCGATCTTACAACTATCACTTTCTTCCCTTTGCATGATATGCTAACTCTGCTTGGGGAAAGTCACAAAATTGTTTTTCCTTTGTGATATAACTTCACCTAGGGAAATTTCAACTTTGATCATTTGCACAACGGATCCAACAAGAGTGTCACAAGGAGTTGCTTTACCCCATTCATCTAGTTTGATCCTATTCCCACTTTGAGAGCACTTGCATCTACTTAATCACCATTGTGGCACATATGAGGGGCATAGTTGATTTTCTTCTTTTCCAATTTTGTGTTGCACTGTTGATGTTTACTTTTTGGACCACTTGCAAGTAGTGTGATCACATATTGGTTCCTTTATAACCATGATCCCTGCACCTACTCTATATATTTCGTTGTTTTCCTTTTTATCTTTTCTTTGTTGTGTGTATTTGTTTACGTGCATCTGGGTTAACCATCTTGATTATTTTATAATCATGGTGACAAATCTATTGTGCAATAACAAAAATAAGGTTTCTCTAAAATTATTCTCCAAATGATGCTCATGCTACAAGCATAGTCATTTCCCATCCTTGGTCCAATCCCTTGTCTTCTTCCTATCAAACCTCTGTCCAGTGCTTTGTTGCATTGTCCACCCGCTTAAGGGGGCATTCCTCTACTATCCTACTTATGGGGCATCCTAATGCTTCATTTCTTTCTATGTGATATTTTGCACGCATCTACTATCTTTAAAGTGTTATTACTTCATAATAACACTTTAAAGAGGGGAAAATATAGACACCCCAAAATCACTTGTCCTATTCCCAATATTGTCCCAGTACACTTGTTATTCACCCCTTTATGACTGATTAATTAAATTGATTAATCATGTGACATTTTACCCCTTTGGATTAATTAAATTAATCCGTAATACCCCTTTTTCTAGTTTAATTATCATTTACTAATTAAATGATTAATTAATTAAGTGTGCACATTATAACCACCACTTTGGACCCCACATGGATTCCACTTAGACTCTACTTCCTCATCCCAGTCAACTCCACATGGAATCCACTTCACCAGTCCAGTCAACTGCACTTCTAGAATCCTAGAAAGGTGGGGGCAATTAAATTGCACGTACAACTACCTTTCCAGATGCAACTTCTGCTAATTAATTCCTTTACTTCCCCTAAATAGTATTGATTCTTCCCGCAACTATTCGGTCCCCTCAACAACTATTTTTAGCATGTGCATTTAACCATGTTCAACCAATTTCCAACCACTTCTGCCTCTATAGAATTTAGGCTCATCCTCTTACAAATCCTCTTGGATTTACTGTACAAATTTTTTGTCAACTTGGTTCCAATATCTGCATATTGGAAACTCTAACCAAGACTAAAATATCTATGTTTGTAGCATTGTCGATCCACGTTTGGAGGTCATTCAAGAGCACCCACAATTAGTCATTCACAATGTTACACAAGCTCCAAAGCTTCACACAACCTTACTCAAGGTTGCATTGAAAAGGTACAGGAGGTTTGCAAGTTGTTTGTTTGTCTCCATTTGTGCTTAGTTTTTCATAGTCTTCAATAAACATGTGAATAATTACAAATATACAATGATGGTTATATGGTTGTAACTAGGTGTCAACCCGAATCTATACAACTAGAACTATAGAATCACCCCAAAATAACAATTATATGTGATTAAACTCTTAAAAAATATACATGTGAGCCAATAACTATAACATATATCTTATCTTATTATATAAGATTGTTGTAACCTTATTGTCAAATTCTGTTCATTATAGGGTATGAGTGTGAAATAATCATTACTCTTATTAAGAATGGATAAGGGGTAATATACTGTGAAAGCACAAAATATCATATTCGTTTATTCCTCAAAACTCATTACTCTTATTAAGAATGGACAAGGGGTAATACAATGTGAAAGCACAAAATAACCTATGCGTTTATATTCCTCGATTTTCACTATTATGCAAAATAAAAAATTAATGTAAATGCACTCTTAACTCCTAAGTTGCATTAGGCTTGAAAATGAAAAAATTATAATTTTCTTCCACATGGAAGTGTGGTAGAGATAAAGGGAGGAATGTGACAATGTGACTCTTTATACGATTCTCTATTTAAGACACAATCATATATGATAGACTGATTAAGTAGATTTAGTTTATCTTACTAAAAAATGGGGTAACAATTCAACTTTATACATAAGCCTGGAAGTTAAAATTAATTGTGTTTGTCACAACAACATTTAATTAAGGCTATAATTTACTTGTGCCAATATTTACAGTGGAGATTATAGAGGTCCATATTTTAAAATAATATCTTGTATTATAATTAAGTTTTTTAATGAAGAATCTATGAATAGAATTATAATTTCCTTTAAATTAATATTTATTATAGATAAAATGTGATCCCGTTCTATATCAAGATATATTATAACTAACATAATTTACGGTTTGTATTATTTATAACCGGTATTTTTCTATAGCCACAATAAAATATAGATTGTAATATATGTCTAAGAACATAAAATATGGTCTATAGAGTGTCGATTTTCACGCTTGAATTATCCATTATAAAAGAAAATTATAATTTGGAATCGTGATTTAGAAACTTGGACATTAATTTTCTTGAACACACATTCTTATTGTAAGTGAACTTTCTCTTATAAAAAATTAACATGAATTGTATACTACTCTAACATGAATTAGAATGATAATGAATAAATCTTAGTGGTGTAATATTTGTAGGAACAATTTAAACTAACTTGAAATTGCAATGTATGTTATTTAAGGAAAGGATTAAAAATCTAGCTTAATTATAGTTAGTGATAAAGAGTAGGGAAAAGGAGGGTAGTATATTTATATTTATTAGTAATGTTGAAGATGAGAATATATTTATATTATATAAATCAACACTTCATATTGGGTAATGGTGACGTTCTTCTTGAGAATAGTATCATTCATGACATCTACTAAATGTACATAGTTTGAGTGCTAATATTCTTTTTATTTTCTAAATTTCTAAATAAATGAAGAAATTTGAATATTGGTGTTGTGGAGAATATTGGTAATATATTTTAGGTGATTACGAGTTGTACAAAACATGATATATTAAGGGAAACACTCTTGGTTCATTTTGATTTGTGCCCTATAAACTATCCAAATTTTTGAAAGCCAAATATGCCTCAAAATTCTGGAGGAGCTAAAAATACCTCAACCTTTATCAGTAATTTTAAAAAAATAAAAATTGGTAAGTTTGTTTTTTAAATTATAAACAAGTATAACCCAAGTGCTTTTAAAAAGAAAGAGAAAACAAAATAAAATAAAAACTTGTAATAAAGCCTTGTCTTGTGGGAAATAACTGGGTTCGTTTATGGTTGGAAGGTTGTAAAGAACGTTGAAAATAATACTAGTTTATGGTTTTGGTTGTAACTAGCCTGACCACAAAATTGTTGAATTACTTGAGTCGAAAAAGACATACCAGAGTGAAAGGGAAACTAATATATGTACTCTACATAATGCATATTAATTTGTTCGATAACATAAAATGAAGTCCAAATCTTTATCAAAGATTACCACCAAGATTATTGAGGAATTATATCTTACAAATGCTAATCTATGGTTTACATTCTAATTCAAGGAATTAATTATAATTTTGGACCAACTAATTTAATTATAAATTATCTTAAATTCTTGGAGCATAAGATAAATAGTAAATAATTAAAATAATTGAAATATTTAAAAAGATTAGAGAATAAGGATTTTTAATAATGATAATTCAGTTTTTCGCTAATCTAAACATAGTCGACATTTGATGAGTACTGGAAGACATATCTAAATAGTAAGACAAAACAAATTAAAAAAGAACAAAAAAATTTAGCCATTTTGATTGCAAACATATAAGTACAATTTTGACATAGCAACTGATGTAAACGTATGGTTTTGGCTTAGCTAGAGCATAGGAGTGTGATTTTAACACCCTTTTGCAAGTGCAAAATTAACTCCATAAATCTAATTCTTTGTTTCTAGGTTTCACAAACCTTGCTCGTTTTTCCATAATGCACCACAATCTCTCATAAATTGTTTTCCTTCCTCCAAACTCTAATCCAACCTAAGCCCTTTCAAGATCCATAACAAATGGAGGGCATTAATGGGGACTTGTTTTACCCCTCCATAATTATATAGAACCTTTGTTTTTGAATAATTAGGAAATCAACAATCAATGTGACTGGACAAGAAATCTAGTGTATGTGAGTGTCCCAATCCTTATCCTTTCAATGAATGCAAAGTGTAGTAAATGTTGGATGCTCTTTAAGTGCTTGAATTCTATTTTTGAACAATACAATTTGTCCTTATAACTTATATATCACTCTTCTGTAGATGTCATTCATTGTACTAAATGCCGGAATGCACTCTTGTGTATTTATAGATTTCAACTTGACTTCAAATTAGGACTATATTCGCATGAAAGTTGGCATATAATTGGTGGGAAAGGTCAAAAAAGAGACATAAAACCTTGTGGGTCTCGCAAACAAGGGCTAAAGGGCCCACAAAAGCAAGAGTCAGAACCATACAAGTGTATTTTTTTCAAAAAAATATTTAGAATGGTGGGAATCTAGAGGAAGAGAGAGAAAACTAGTGAAACAAGAGAAACATGAGGAAATAGAAGTAACCAAGAACAAAACATACGGGAATAGAGATGAAAAGGTAGCTCACATGAAGAAAACTTTCCAAGGAACAATGTAGGTCAAGAGCTCTAAAAGTGATCTAGCTTGAGGATTCAATTCAACGTAAAGCACAGACAACCCTCTCATTGTTAGGGATTAGTGTCTTCTAATAAAACCAAACTCTTCTATACTCTATTGTCATGGATTTGCAAATGCAATAAACAAAGCTTTATTGCAAGATAATAAGAGAGTTTTTTAAAAAGAAAACAATCTCTACGGGAGAGATGTCATATGTCCACTTTGAATTACATTAGGGTAAACCTTGTCTTATAGCTAAAAATAATAATAATAGTAAGCTACTTTAAAGTTAAACTAAACTAGCTTAATACCCATTCAACACATACAAGCACGAGTTTTATTTAGATGCTAAACAAAACTAATGACATCCTTTCAACCACTACTCTAACTCTTATGTAGTGGTCCTAAGTTATTATTGGGATTAGAAAGTTACACAAAACACAAACTAAACAAGTTAAAAGCTGAGTAATACAAGGAACATGTACAAACTAGAGTCTAATTTAGACCAATAATTAATAAGCACATAAATACACTAGCACTATAACAATTAACTACTCTCATACCAAATTAGGTGTCTAAATAATGCCCCTCTTGGATATATATATAACAAACAAATACTTTAATGGTGTTGTGGTTGAGTGACCATTTATTGAGAGTTTTTAAAGTTAGTAAAGGAATGGGATAACCCATTGAAAGTTCAATAGATAGAGAGATTATTTGATTTCCATAATAAAGAGTTGAAAAGATCACAAGGCTAATCATCCATACCCTTGCTAACATACAGAAACACACGCAAATAAACCAGTCCCTAACGCAGTATCTGAAATCTAAAATAAAATAAGTGATACAAATGTACAGGGATTTGGAATGTCGGAGGTTAATAAAGAAAACCCATATTGCCAAACTTAAACCAAATTCTCTATTCATAGTGTGCTAAATCAATATAAATTAACACTAAATTC
Organism: Taxus chinensis; assembly: GCA_019776745.2. Taxonomy (NCBI): domain Eukaryota; kingdom Viridiplantae; phylum Streptophyta; class Pinopsida; order Cupressales; family Taxaceae; genus Taxus; species Taxus chinensis. The sequence continues at coordinate 170,890,586 of CM034151.1, forward strand.
ATTGGGACAGTTTTAGATGTCTATAACCATAGAATATGAAAGATAATGTCACAATTACAAATGGGCCTATGTTTTAAGGCAATTTTGGCTTATGGCTTCAAGAAACTGTGAGGACTCTCATAGTCTCAATCCCAAAGTGAGCCTACTTTATATATTAAACTAGAGCACGATTCAACTAAAATCTAAGCACATTGATCCTCTAATATGTAAAACAAAAATATACTGAAGAACTCAAGTACCATTCCCAAATAAAACCAGTGACTTTTACTAAAATTTCAGTCGAGCCAGAGGCTAAATTTGATGGCAGTATGGCCTTACATATACAACTTTTTTCAGAGAAATAAATCAGATATTTTTGTAGACTATCTTATGCAGGATGAAATTTTGTGAGACAGTAAAAAACTGTCAAGGAATCTAATAAATACTTGAAAACGGTTTTAAAATTCAATAACTTAATTTCCTCCTCCTTTGGAAAGCTATTTAAATCATCCAATTGCAACTGCTGTGATAATCCCAATTTGGCTTGGCCTTGGTTGATTCTAAGACATTTAAACTGTGTGTAATTGTAATTCCTCAGCCTTGAAATTTCAAAATAACAGCCCACCAAAGGTTGTATCAAGTCCTCAAATGGACTTTCCTTTCTTTTGAAAAGCTTGCAGACCCAAAGCAAGACACCTTTCATGGCAGACCTTAAAAGGGACCTTTCCTTTCTTTGCCCTTTCAATTCATAGGCAAGGCCGTTCTTTCAGGGCCAAAAGTCTTAACAAACCATCTTATCTGCCATTGAAGCCCTGCATCTAGGAAAGCATTCAAAGCTGTTCGATGGAGTCGACTGTCCAATTTTAGTCCAGCAGCATGAATATCCTGTAAAAACCTAAGTAATTCATCAAACCTATTACCTTTTGAGAAGGCATTTACCATAATGGCAGCCATTGCTCTATCAACCAAGCCCTCATGTTTCTTGAAATCATAAAAGAGACCGATGGCTTTGTCAAAGTTGCCAATCTTAGTGTACCCTGCAATTACACAAGTATAGGTAATCCTATCAGGAACAATTTTCCTGCCTCTCATTTCCTGCAAGAGTTCCTGGACTCGGTCCAAGTTCCCCACCTTGCCATACATGTGTATCAGAGAATTGTAGACCCAAGCATTGGGGGCACATCCCGATCCCTTCATGCTGTAAAATACCCGCAACGCAGCGTCTGCATTGCCGAGCTTTGCATACATTGCAATGACATTGGAATAGGCAACCACACAGCGCTTGAAACCCTTGATCCTCATCTCGCCTAACAGAGCTTCTGCAGTCTGATACATTCCTAACTGGGCATACACATTGATCATGGAAGCATAAGTCACCTGCCCTGGCTGGCATCCTAATGACAACAATTCATTAAAGATCTTGACAGTGTCCTCTGCCCCTCTTCTCTTCATATACCCATTAACTACAGCACATAGAACACAGTCAGTAACCTTAATCCCCATTTCCCTCATCAATTTCACCACTCCAAAGGCCTGCCCACACATGTTTGAATCCACATACAATTGCACAATGGTGGAAAATATAATGGGATCCCTGAGAAACCCTGCCTTGTGGGCCTCATCAAAAATTTCTTCTGCCCTATCAACCATCTTGGCCACTGCAAATGCATGAATCAGAGAATTGTAAGAAACCTTATCAGGCTCAAACCCTTGCTCTTGCATTTCCCTAAAAACTGCCAGTGCATCACAGGGTTTTCCAGCTTTTCCCAGAGTATCTGCCACAATACTATAAGCAATCTTATTGGGTTTTATCCTCTTGTCTCTCATCTCTCCAAACACATACATAACTTTCCCCAACTCTCCCTTATTTCTCAAAGTGGCCATCATAATACAATAACTGTCAATGTCTGGCACAAACCCATTAACCCTCATCCGTCTATAGAGGGAAATTGTTTTGTCATACATCCGAGTTCTCATACAAACACGCATCAAGGCATTATAAGCAGCAACCCTACGTTCCTGGTCCTTCTCCATTACTCTAACCCATAATTCTGCAACTTCAAATTCACGCGCCTTAACGGACTCCGTAAGAACCCTTAACAGAGTTCCAAAATCCGGCAAAAGACCGTAACTTCCTGTATCTTCTGCAAGTTGTCGCAAAGCATACCACTGTGTTGAATCCACTAAATACCTAGCTAGAGCTTTCAAAGACTTGGAATTCAGTCTGAATTCCGGCTGCTGCTTTGCCACTTGGTACAATTTCCCCCCTAGAATTTTAGTATTGGAGGTTTTGAGCATTTTACATAGAAACCTATTTGAAATTTTGCGTTTAAATACCTGCAAATCCTGATTGATTTCTTCCGCTCTTTGCTCCACAGGCGCTTCCTCCACAACTGAGAATCGAACATGGCGTCTTTTGACGGAAAATTTACCATTGCAGAGACGAAAATGTGGAGGTTTGGAATGTAACGTGAATGAAATTCTTGCCCTGTAAAGTTTGGAATCTGGATTGAGGTGGGAATAATGAAGCAAGGAGTATGATAATGAAATCGAGGGGAGTGACGATTTTTCCACGTCCATATCTGTGGCCAGTTTATGAATATCTAACGCTATCCTCTAAAATATATTTTCACGTTCGTATTATTATTAAATTATTAAACAACTTTATCCTAACTTATATGAATGGCCGATGTCCCATACTCGGGTTTATCACCAAATTGAATGATGATTTTGCTTTTCGTTTTTTTATTCTTTTACAATTTAATATAGAAAATTAGCAATGGCACTTGAATGGTGCAATGGTGAACGATGCAATGGAGACGCCAAATGGGATGCGTTGAAGAAACTAAATATGAGGGGGAGAAACATTGTAGGAGCAAGTGGGGTGATGAAGAAGGGGTTTGAGGCAAGAGGGGAAGAAATGCGAAACTCTTTTTTGTTACAAGCATGCATATTATATGAACGACAAGCCAATATTGACGATCAAGATTTCTGTATGACATGTAAAAAGATAGGTTCCCATTTGGGTTCTCAAAAGAAGGGATCTAATCTAAGACTAGTCACATTATGCAGATGCAAAGGTGCTCGTGGATCTCTAGTGTCATAATTCTAGAGGATAATGACCATAACCCTAGGATAGCTATAAGTTTCTAAGGCCTACAACTAAGATAAAGATACGTATCCTACTAGGATACAAACATAAGAGGAACCAAGGGGTGGATAAACCAAGGGGTGTGATATAATAAGACAATGCAATATATCAAAGCAAACATATATCTACTCTAGTCTATAACAATGATTGACCAACATGCAACATACATATACAAGATAAAAGACTAAAGAGGGTTAGAAACATTTACTTATTGATCCAAAATTAGATCTACATATGCCCAATTCATGTAATTCATATTGTACACACTTGAAAAAAGGTATTTATTGTAAAAGTCACGTAAAACCTCTATGTTTTGATGACATATTTGGGTTCCTATAAAAAAAATACACACTTAAAAAAATGACACTTGATTTTGAGTTCAAATGCAAAAGTTATAGCCTCTAGAAGTTAGAAATTTTTTTCTTGACATAGAATTGCCCCAGTAGTTGTGCACTCATCAGTGAGAAATGCACGTCTGAAAACAAAAGTTCCATTTTAAGTCTGAAAAAGGTGAATTTGAAATGGTTGGACATGTTTCAACTTTCCAAAGCTATTTTTGGATTTTTTTGGGTAGCTTTTTAAAGCGAAAGGAATCACTCCATGTTTGAGGGATGTCACTTATTATTGAAAGAATGGGCATATGACTTACAAAAAGAGAGTCTTCCATCCACTAAAAGAAAGTTGGAAGGTCTTTGTTGCGAGGCAAGCCATTCCTAGTCAACAATGATGTGTTTTAGTGTTATAACAAGAGAGAGAATGGATGTAAAGTGTTAACTAAGTCTTGTACAAGTTTGGAGAGAGATTTCTTTCCATGAAGGACATAATACACTAGTATGATGTACAAACTCTGAATTTTGTAGTGAAGGGGAGTGATATCACCTAACCCATTGGATTTTTTTACATTATTAGGTTTCTCTAGGGTAAATCTTGTGTGTGTGCTTGTAGTTGTTCTCATCTCTTTTGTATGTGTTAGATAAGTTGCACATTCATTTCCAGCATGTTATAACTCTATAAGCATCCATGTTGGTGAAGCCTAGTATGGAATATCCACTTGACTTACGAATCAACATAAAATGGTTGACACATACACCTAAGTTTATAATATTTAATATTAGAAATATAATCATTTCATGATATTAAATATTTAACCTAAAGTATATACCTAGGTTAGCATATTTAATAATAGAAATATAAATATTTGATATTATTAAATATTAACCTATATATCAGTGATGGACCCATATACACTAAGGGTTGGCCAGACCACTTAATCATTATGTTCCAACACTCCCCCTTAATGTTAAGTGGGATAACATAACATATGTCAATAGATTACCAGCTCGTGGTACACTACAATATTTACAATCATTAAACCATAAAGGTTTTAGGCTAGCATATCGGTTGATGGAATTATAACAACTTCATCATACTCAATTTACCTTTTGGTACAAAAGGATTTAGAATCCCAAAGATCATCCCATGATCAATGGCTAAGTATGATTTGTGAGTTTTACATGTTCTCACAGGTTCTCATAAAAGGTTATTAAACCCAAGCATATAGGAGCCTTTTACAACCAAGGACCTCCTTAACAATATGCTTGCACTGGATGTTTATCAGTAAACTCAATAGCACTAAAGAGTTTACTGAAGACCGCCTTTAAGATCTTTCTACACTTCTTTATAAAAAAGAATTTGAGGAGGTATACATGCCCAAAGGTCTTTTTACACTTGCCCGAAGGTCTTTTACAAATGCCCGAAGGTATTTTTACAAAAACCAAGTTCCATTAGGAGGTGACATTGTCATGCACACTCTCCCTCAATGGCAACTCCGACAATCCAAGCTTTTCAGGAAAGAGACAAAACTTTGCAGCACTCAGGGACTTTGTGAAGATGTCAAAAACATGCTCTTAAGTCAACATGAACTTGAGATTTATCTCATCAATTTGCACCTTCTCACAAGTGAAGCGTATATATATATCTCAATGTTCTTTGTCCTCTGATGTTGAACTGGATTCTTAATCAAGAGTAATACAACTATGGCCACCACATAGAAAATAAATATTTCCTTTAGCTTCCATGTGTATCTCTACCAACAGCCGTTGCAGCCACATGACTTCTTTACTTCTTCCATTGTACTTCTCTGACTCAGTAGAAAAATTGGAGATTGTTGATTGTATTTGTTATTCCAAGTAATGGTTCATACACCAAAAAACTTGAACACATATCTAGTATATTTTATAACACAACATCAATATGGTTAGAATCACAAAATCCATATAAGATAGCATTTTCATTCTTATTATAATGCAACCCATAATTGATTATTCCTTTCAAATATCTAAAAATTCTTTTTGCAAGATTCCAATTATTTCTAAAAAAGGTTCCTGCATAAACCTTGAAGTAATTCATTTTGTATAGGAAATATCTAATCCAGTTATAGTTAGATAAATCAAACTATCAACTAACAACGTATATAAAATAGGATCAACCTTTTTTATATGCAGATTTATGATCAATATTTATTCCAACTTCCATTGAAGTAGAAAATGGGTTACAATCAATCATAAGAAACTTTTTCAATACAATGGTTGCATATCGTGTTTTGAAAAATAACAATAGAATGAAATACAATCATATAAATAACATGATGTGAGAGACCTAACTCATTCATTTCAAAGTATTGCTTCAATTTCTCTTTAATTTTATAAATTAAATCAAAATTGTCACCAGACATAAGCAAATCATTAACATATATACATATAATGATAATATGCGAACCTTATTGCTTAATGAATATATCATTGTTAGAAGAACAATTAACAAAACCTAACAGTTTAAAGAAGGAAACAATTTTTACATACCAAGCTCTAAGAGCTTGTTTTAAACCATACAAGGATTTTTCAACTTACAAACATAGTTTTCTTTACCAGTTTCTTGAAATCCTTTATGTTGAAACATGTAAAGTTATTCTTTTAAATCGCAATTCAAAAAAGTATTTTTCTTATCCATTTGGTGGATTTTCCACCCAAATTGAGCAGCAATTGCAAATAAGGCCCTAACAGTACTCATTTTAGCTATAGGAAATGTTTCAACATAATCAATACCAAGTTTTTGAGTCAAACCTCTAGCAATAAGTCTAGTTTTATGTTTGTTAATACTACCATCACCATTATATTTTACATTTTATATCCACCTAGACCCTATAATACCTCACAGCTCAGGTTCATACAAGGTAATTAATGCATGGTACATATGATGGCTTCTGGTCATTTTCCTAAGGTTAATAGGATTTGAGTTTTCTAACATAGATTGAGCCTAATTTAATTTCTTATCTAGGAAGATAAGAGTTTCAGAAACATCTATAGCATCAAAACATCATCATGACCATTTACTAAATCAGAATCAAAACCATCATTTAGAATCATTTAATGAAGTAACTTCAAGAGAAGAAGACAACACATGTAAACCTTTCACTAGACTATATCTATACATTTCATATAAGCTTCAATAATTAACATGTCCTAACCTTTCATGCCATAGTTTTGAATTGTTCAAACTCTGAGATATAAAACAAGATGCAGAAGAGAAATCATAAAAATATATGGATCATTTCTTTGAATTCCTTCAGCTATTATACTCTTATTACTATCCTTGATATACCAAGTATCATTTATGCATGGATTCTAGTTGTGTCCATACCTCTTTCGGATGTTCGATATTACTAATGTGTAGAAGGAACTCATCATTCACATTACATAGAAAGAGCATCTTACATTCATTGCAAGAATTCATTCATGTTATCTACAGTTTCTTGACGACCAGTGGGAACAACCTCAGATCCAAAAACAATTGTTTAGAGTTTCCTCGCAATAAATTCTATTTTGACCCAAATGTTGTAGTTGGTTTCATTTAGGATTTAGGTTTTGTCAAGACATAAATAGTTGGACGTCATTATTTTCCTAAACATGTAAAACACACCCCATTATAATATATAATGTACCACAGAGTTAGATACATATTTATCGATAAAAACAACACTTTTAATAAAATTAGATCTAAATTTTACAGATCTAAAGAAACTATTTGATCATAACTAATTTTGTCATTACAATGCATACTAATTAACTTCCCATGATCAAAATAATAACCTGCATTATAAAGTGCTTTGCATTATACCCCATATTTATATAAAAAATATTTCTGACCATATAGAAGTGAAGAAGAGACCCCTAAGAATGCATAACAACTTCAAATTTCTGAAAAAAAAATAATGAAGACAAAAATCCGGCCAGCTTAAATGTGACGTCTAAATGACCTTCATAATGGCTTATTTTTTGGTCTATTGTGACGGTTATTTAACCGTCAATTTTAACACAATTAAAGTTTAGTGTGGCTATAGCCACAAGGCCCTCAACACAATGCACCACCAAGATTATGCGCGGGTTTTGTAACAACCACCCCACGTGACAAAGGAGGAGATAATGAGTGGCCTATGCCACTTGGCAATAAAAGAGAAGGGTATGATGTAAGGAGGATGCACACCCCATAACAAATGTGAGCCATAGTTTAAAATAAGCCACATTAAGGGTAAGTGCATGAAGTTGGGGGGCCAAAAAGTGGACAAAAACCAGAAAAAAAGAAAAACGTGTATGTATTTTATTATAATGTGACCGCATTTTAAATTCTTAGGTTTGGGATTTACCAAAGCATAACACATATGCATTAAAACGTGTAAAGTGTTATGTATATTATAAATTAAAAAACAGAGGCTTGAGCCTCTATTATTTTATCTCCCTCAAACGCGAGTTTCAGAGCTTAACCATGCCCTCACTTTTTTTCATTCAGCTGGACCTCAAGCTCAAAAGATCATTTCTGGATCACTGGGAAGATCTGAATCGATGATGGCACCACAGAGAAGAGGGAGGTACAATTGTTTTCTCAAAATTGCATTGAAATATGATAATTATAGATTAAAAATTGATTTGAATACATATTTTTTATTGTTACAGTTCGAGGTCGAGGGAATCAACCACAACCAAATCCTTGTTATTCCTGTCATCCCTCCCAACCCTCCCACAGTTGCTTGACATTCCCTTGGGTAGTCAAGAAGATTTAGAAGCCAACATAGTTGAAAACAAAATTGAAATTGAGGATTTAATCAAAACAATGAGGGATTCACAATGTACAAACCCCCACCGTGCCTCTCTTGCAAAAACATTGGAGGCATTACTTGCTCAAGTTGACGTGGAAATGGGGTAAGTTGATCATTGGAAAACTTACAGAAAGGGTTGTAGGGTTTATTATTCTAAAAATTGTCATATGTGGATGTAAAGGAAAAAGAAATTACAAAATACCTCATATACACCTTATTCACGGACCCCCACACAAATTTTCCTGTTATCGTAGTCATGTAAATGGTTTCCCATCCATTGGTGCAATAATAATTTGATTAAAAATAATTTTTGGGACCGATGGTGGATGGTGTTTGATTTTCCACCTTGTAATAACAACGAGGTGCCACTATAATTTTTGAGGAAACTCTACTGCAAGTTTATCCTCAACGAGGTCCCAAATTATTTTGATTTCTGAGATTTCCAGGGCCGAGGAAAAGGATCTACACAAGATCGATTAGGTGCATAGCATGCACATATTCAGTAGGGTAGAGTCCCCACACAGAAGCCCCCTCACCCTGAGATTTTCCCTCAAGCAAGGAAGGAGAAATTAGATATTTATACACTCCACGCACTTTAGGGGCTATCTACGACCCTTGTTTGACATACGAGGGAGATTTTGAGCCAGATGCTCATTAAGGTACATAGAGTATTCCCTCAGGGAGTACTACCATGAGGCCATATCTTTACTCGTCATGTGGTAGCATATGTTTGGGGCGCGAGGAGGACGATACTTTCATGCATACTAATTTTGGTGGAGTTGGTGCTAGGGGTGCACACGATAATGTCACTATGTCAAATGCCTTTTTGAGTGAGACATTTGGATTACAGTCATCGGCGTCACCTTCGTAGGTATTTTTTATGTTTTATTATGTGTGTTACAAAAAGTTTGGAGTACTTGATTTACTTATATATATGTTAAATTTTTTAAATAATTGTATTTGTACATGTACATGCATTGATATTACAACATGCGGGAGGCACATCTTCATCCCGACCATAGGCGGCGAGCACCATGCATACGCATACATTCACAAAGGTAATTTAGAATGTTAATTGTGTAAAATTTTAACATACATGCAAATATATATATATATATATATATTAGTTTTGAAGTCAAATATATGTATGTTCTTGTATGTCCATCTAACTCATGTGATATACATGTTTGATAAAGATGTTGACTTCACTAGACACCCCACCATCTCTGCAACAAGTAGATAAAGGTGTTGCCGCTGTGATTTCATTTGCGCAACAACTCACCGAGGTATTCAAACAACACGTAAATTTTGTTAAATTTCTCGTGTAATTCATATTATGTTAAATTACATGTTAGTAATGTATTTCATTGTAGAATTATTAAATTATGTTAATAATGTCCTTCATTGTGTGTATGCAGAAGTTACATGTGATAGGTAGCAGCCCTGTTCATTTGATTCACAGGTGTGGTGGGGTAAAAACAATAGTTCTGTATTGATAAAATTAGTTAAAATATTGTCATTATGTAGATACATGTACTTATCTTTATTTTTCGCTAATTATGATGTTAGATTTTATGATCTTATGTGTATGTAGGGAACTTCAACCCCCTCCATTTTGACTTCGAGGGCACGGACTCTTCCATCTCATCGTCTTCGTACCCCCGTTTGTACTGTTTGAACTCCTAATGACTCATTTGAGCGTGAGATGTAAATTCGGTGTGATCGACAACTTACAGTAAGTTTGTGTATTTATGTAAATAATTTCATTCTAGCATGGTCTTAAATACATGTTGAAAACATATATAAATTAAGTTTTGAAAAAAAAACATTGTTTGCATTTACAGGCTCATCTACAGGCGAGTATTCAGTGGAAGAGGACTCGAAACATGGGCTCGAACGATCCAAAGTCATTTCATGGATCTCCATCTTCGTTTAAGGGAGGGCCTTCTTTGAGCAAGGCTTGATGAGTAGGAAATATATATGTCTTACATGACATTGATTTTGTATGCCTATGTGCATGGCATTGTATGTACGCCTATATGGCATTTGAACTTGATGGTATATGAACTATTTGAGCATTTTTGTATTTATTATGCACATTAAAATACTATTTGGAACTTGATATTTTTGTATGAGACCTTACATTTCTGAGATTATTTTTGCATGAAACTAATATGATGTGCACTTGACAATATTTAAGACATTATGGATTATTTTTACGTTTATTGGTGATGTACATGTACTATTCAATCTTTCAATGGTCTGAATATGCATCAAGTGTTTGGGATTGGGTAAAATGTGTAGGTATGGTTGTGAAATAAGACTTAAAATAGAAATTTAATTATGCATGATACATGTCCTTGTCTATTGATGAGAGAATTAGATAATATTAATTGTGCTTCTTCTTTCTCATGGTCATCTTTGTACTAGTTCCTATCTTATCAGTGCACTGTGAGACATTCTTTTATGCTTCTTAGTCTTCTCCCCTATCGACAAGTTGAGAGAGAAATACAGTGCTGAAAACCTTTGTGAAATGGTGATAACAAGTTTGAAATAGGTCAATGGCCTAGATTATAATTCAATTGCAAGAAATGTTGTATGTATTGGAGAAGATGGGGCATTTATAATGTAAGGTCATAGTAAATGATTCTATCATTTTCTAATACTCTATCCAATTCATCTCAATTCCCTTATATGATCTGTATGTATTTCAAGTTACATGGCTCATCAGGATGACACCCTTGCACTAAAAAATTGATGAAAAAAATTAAAATTATAGAAGGCGCTTATGAAAGCATCCATGGGTTCGAGATAGCATGAAATGCTTAATTCTATGGTAGGTCACTAAAAAGCTTCTTAGGCCAATTGAAAATATTTATATAAAAGACTGATAACATAGAAAGATTTACTAGGTGATTGAAAACTTTTCGACACTATGTGTATCTTAGACATTCTACTATCAAATTAATTCATAAGCCAATGTAGTGATTCAGGTATCAATTAAGGGCCTACGCTCGAGTAAAGGTTGACTGAAATCACAGTGGAATTGGATGGAACCAAAACAAAGCCTCCCCTCAGGCATTCACCAGGCCATCTAAATAATTTTATCCGATAGTTGGTTCGGTGCCAATTAGCTTCTGTTTGCTAAGTATTTTGTTGTCTGACATCCTTACACTGTTACTCTGACTGCAGTATTTCACATTATTTAATCAAACAATAGGACAATGAGAGAACCAAATGGAGATGGATAAAACTGAGATAGGATTTTGTAGAGGGCCCTGACATAGAGGTTTAGGATCTGACGAGACATCTGTAGGTGCCAAAGAGTCTAACAAATTTAATCTTTATTTCTTGATGATAACTTGTTTTGGTCTCAGGGCTCAAAATTTTGCCTACGCCTTGAACGAGGTAGTCTGATAGCACAAGGAGAGTAGAAAACCAAAAGCATATCCTCCCCTGAGCATTCAACTTATTTGGCCACCCCAAGTATGTAATTTTGTAAATTGGTTTAGTGCCATATATCGCTATACACATTTTGTCGAAGTATTGCATTTAATGAGGTTAAGAAGGAAAATGTGACATGGAAACTTCTTTATAACATTGTATCATCAACAATGGAAAGATTAACAGAAATTACATCTTCCCTACTAGAGGAAATAATGGAAAATTTTAGAAGGGATGATTTACTTGAGGTAATTGGGATCTAACGAGATAAATCCCACAGGTGCCACGGAATAGTGCCTAAATGAAGCATCTTTTCACAAAGACTACCAAAAGAGATTGGTCTTAAATTTTTTATAGAGTCTACGCCCATATTGAGGTATAGTCTAAAATGGAACAAGGAGCATAGGGAACACTATAAATCCTCCCCTAGATAGTTTGGTTTATTAATCCCCAACGTGTTGGCGTACCTACAATGGATTGAACAATTCAGCTTCCGTTTATATATTTTTCCTCTGTCCAGCTATTTTGCTACTTAGTGTGAGTTGGTTTATAGCTTTTTAAATTTTACAAAATATAATGCTATTCACCATACCTTAAGCTTTGTTGGCTTATGAGAATCAATGGTATTTACTTTTATGATATTGATAGCTAATTTTTTTTAAATGTGCAGGTTGGTATTACAGAGAAATGGCTATCATTAACACTTTTTTGTTATTGGTTGAGTTTTACCGGGGTTTTGAATTATTTGTGGTTGCCAGGATGGACGTAAGATTATCACATTCCCTAAGACTGTGCATTATTCCAAGCTGGAGATGCACCGATGACCATTCATAGCAAGAATAAGCTATCAGATTGTCGACAAGGATGGTGAGGTGAGGCTGGGCGTCAATTGGCTTTACTAGGCCAGGTGATGTGAATTTAGGTAAGATTGGAGAAGAGGAGGACGAAGTAGTTCCTCTTCCACCGAACGAAGTATTTTATTCATTTCACAAGGATGAGATTCTGGGAGCGTCACTGCTTCATCCCTGTAAATGAATGCATTTCTGGGCAAGGGATGTTGAACTTCCTTCTGGGGTTTCCTCGTTTGTATGTAGGAGAGTTTATGATATTACGAGCAAATGCCTCTAGGTGGCTCACCGACAGAGACTACACTAGGGTGAGACTGCGTTCTACTGAATATGAAGCGGGTTTCTGATTTTCTTTTAATGATAATCTATTAACTTGGGCTTAGGGTTTCTGAAATCCAGGTTTTCCGAGTGTGCTATTTGAAAAAAATCCTTTAACTAGAGTTATTGTGAGCACAGTAAATGTGATCGGCATAGTTTCTCAGTCCAATTAGTTGGTATTTGACAAATTTTTCAAAAATCGATGTATGTTAATTTTTCAAACTGACTAGACTTGCCAACTGTTTGTGCGTTTGCAAAGAATAGGACATCTTTAAAGAACTTCTCTGAATGGAGAGGATTTATTTTCAGTTTTAATTTACGTAGGATAGCCTCGACATCCTGGTTTTTAATTCATGGCATATGAAATAAATAATATGGTGTCAGAAAAGAAGATTGATGAAGACAAGAGAATACAAAGAGGAAGTTGGACCAACCTGGCCATGTTGGCCTTACAGAACGTGGCTGCGCCAGTATTAGATTGAACTCACAAAATCTATAATTTGAGATTCATAACTGATTTTCATATTTGTCAATTTTCCAATTAAAATCCGAGTGCTTAAACATGCTTTATTTTTTTAACAAAATTAATCTGTTTACATAACTATATTTTTGGTTTTTGCCTTTTTGGTGCAGTAACATATTGGTTTGTAATGTGCTGTTTAACTCATGAGGTTAGATGAATAATTTACTGTATCTGCCGAGCTTCCCTCTGTTAGGAAATAAGAGATAAAATATGCAGAATAATCCCTCACAGAATCGCAACAGTGGAAACTAATATGCAGAAAATATTACAGATCTCAAATAAAAGTGCAGAATAAAATAACACAACACAAAGAGATAGTATTTAACGTGGTTCACCCAATTTGGGCTACATCCACCAAGAATCACTTGCTCAGATTTTATTACAAGCCATCGCTCTCTCAATATAATACCTAGATTTGTTTGGAGTTATGCTCAAGAAATTCTACAGAATTCACACTCGAATTCAAAGCACATATGCAATGTTTACATTATATCTACCATATGCACAAAACCATATAAATAGACAACTGCTTAAGCAGTTTTACAAAACCGTGGGTATTAAAACCATGGGCTAAAACCGTCCCATAAACCCATGGGTCAAAAAACCCGCCCATATGAGAAAATCATGTTTCTTGATATATCGGGCACGTTTTTAAGGCCCAAATTTTTTTTTTCAGGGGCTATGCTCCCAAATTTATTTTTTCAGGGGCCTGCTGCCCCCAAACCCCTGCTCATTGAGGGTCGGCCACGGCCTCGAACCCCAACGAGGATACATGAAAAGTGTATAGTACTCTTAGTGTAAATTCTTCAACACTTTCACACATGAAAATAGGCTCCAAAACCTAACAATCTCACACTTGGAGACTAGTTTTCCTCTGAGCAAGCTTCTCAACCCTTCACTAGTTTTTGTGAAGACCAACCAAAGCTGAACATAGCTTCAGTTTTTCCCTTATGACCACCTTGGTCATCATGTTTTTAGGATTCTAACTGGTATGAATCTTCTCCAACTTTAATTTCTCTTCCTCCAAAGCTATCCTGATGAAATGGTACCTTAACTATATATGCTTTGTCCTAGAGTGGAAAGAAGAGTTCTTAGCTAGGTGTATAGCACTCTGACTATCACTATGTAACTTTCCTTCCTCCTACTTATGCCCCAACTCCTCAAGTAATTGTTGTAAGAAAATCATTTCCTTGCTTTCCTCTGTGGTAGCAACATACTCATCCTCTGTGGTTGACAAAGCCACCAACTTCTGTAGTCGTGAAATCTAGCTTACTATTGTTCCACCTATAGTGTAAACATAACCTGTTGTGCTCCTCTTATTTTCTACATCTCCAGCCATATCTAAATCTACATAACCACACAAAGTGGTGTTTGATCCACTATAGCACAAAATTGTCCCCATGGTCCCTCTCAAATACAAAAGGATCCACTTTACTGCTTGCCAGTGATCTCTACCTGGATCACTCATAAATCTACTCACTGCTCCCACTGCATGGGAAATATCGGGCCTAATGCACACCATGACATACATCAAAATGCCAACTGCGGATGAGTAAGGTACTTTGGACATCTAGTTTCTCTTCTAATCTATCTTAGGACACTGTTCCTTTGATAACTTGAAGTGTCCTGCCAAAGGAGTCCCAACCGGTTTAACATCCTGTATATTAAACCTCTCCAAGACCTTCTTAATGTACTCTTCTTGAGATAAATTCAGCTTTCATTCCTTCCTATCCCAAGATATCCTCCATACCAAGGATTTGTTTGGTTGCACACCAAATCCTTCATAGCAAAGGATTCACTTAGCTGCTTCTTGAGTACTTTTATTTCCTACATGTTTTTACCTGCAACCAACATGTCATCCACATATAGACACAGAATAATATAATTTCCATCCTCAAATTTATTTGTAAACATGTAATGGTCAGAATGACATCTAATATACGCTTTCTCCATCATGAAGCTATCGAATTTCTTATACCATTTGCGTGGAGATTGTTTCAAGCCATACAAGATCTTCTTCAATTTACACACCATCTCCTCTTTACCTTTGACCTCATATCCCTCTAGTTGTTGCATATATAGTTCCTCCTGTAAATCACCATGGAGAAATGCAGAGTCTTTACATCAAGTTTTTCTAAGTGCAAGTCTTCTGTTACTAACTATTCCTAGAATAGTTCTGATAGAAGTCATTTTTATTACAGGAGAAAAAATCTCATCAAAATCTATACCTTTTTTCTGTGCAAACCCCTTGACCACCAACTCGGGCATTGTATCTTTTCTTTCCTCCTTCTTCCTCTTTTACTCTAAACACCCACTTGTTCTGTAATGATATTTTACCTTCGGGTAGCTTCACCAAATCCCATGTCTGGTTCTCCATGAGAGCCTGATCCTCCTTGTGCATGGCTTACTCCCACTTCTTCTTGGCATCTACCTGCTTTTCTTCATCAAATCTCTCTAGCTCTCCACTATCACTGAGTAATAAATAATAAAGAGAAGGAGAAAAACATTCAGGTTCTCTTCTTACCCTGGAAGATCTCCTCAATATAGGATTTTTGGGTTCCTGTTGAGGAGGTTCCTGAACTGATTCATGTGTCACTTTTCCATCTGGAAGATCCTCTACTGCTGCATATTCTTTCTTGGATTCTTCCCTATTTTCCTACAACTATTTCTTATACATGACTTTCGCATTAAAGACCACATCCCTATATCAAATGATTTTCTTGTCTTTAATACTCCAACATTTATATCCAAAGCCATCACCACCATAACCAATGAAAGTACATTTTTTTGATTTAGCCTCTAGCTTGGTCCTCTCATCCTTGTCTATATGGACAAATATCTCACATCTGAAGACTCTAAGAAATGAATAATCAACTTTCTTACCATACCAAGCCTCCTCAGGTATGCCTCCATCCAAGGCACTTGAGGGTCCTCTATTTATCAAGTACACAGCTGTGCTCACCACTTCTGCCCAAAAAGAAAGAGGTAGTCCTACATGTAACCTCATGCTCCTAGCACATTCCATTATTGTTCTATTCATCCTTTCTAACATACCATTTTGCTAAGGACGTTTTGGAACTGTCTTTTTCCTGCGGATTCCATTCTTAGAACAATAATCATCAAATTCATTGCTGCAATACTCCCTTCCATTATCACCTGAGAAATTTTAGCTTAAGACCTATTTCATTCTCTACCAAGGCTTTCCATTTAACAAAAGTGTCAAATACATCATATTTTTTTTCTAATACAATAAACCCAAACTTTCCTTGTTGCATCATCAATAAAAGTAACATAATAACTTGAACCCCCAAGAGATGATACCTGAGCCGGCCCCCACACATTAGAATGCACCAGATATAACTTACTCTCTTTCTTTGTAGGTCCAACCATGAGAAACCTTACTCGCTTCTGTTTCCCATATATGCAGTCCTCACAAAACTCTAAACCTGTTTCTATATATCTAGGTAAATCCTTCTTTACGATCTCCATGCCCTTATGGCTCATATGACCAAGCCTATAGTGCCACAATTTTGTATATACTTCTGAAGCCACAAGATTAAAAATATTAGTGCTATAAGTGGTTAAATATAAGGTTCCAACCTTCTTACCTCTTGTCACCACAAGAGCACCCTTGGTAACCTTCTAAGATTCTAGTGTAAATATCACAGTATAACCATCACTTCCTAACTACCCTACCGATATCAAATTGAGTCTTAATGTAGGCACATGTCTGACATCCTTCAATAGCCAAGTATTCTCATTCTGCATCTTAACCTTAACAAAACATTTTCTAACTATGCTGCAAGGCTCATCATCACCAAGAAAAACATGTCCAAAATCTCCTTAAACATAATCAAAAAAATAATGCCTATGTGGAGTAGTATGGAAAGAACCCCTTGAATCTAAAACCCAAGATTCACTAATATTGTGCCAAGAAAGAATCAAAGCATCCTGACATATATTACCCGTTGCAACATTTTCCTCCTTGTTTTCTTCCTGTTGTTTCTTCTTGTCGCGAAGCTCCCAAAAATCCTTCTTTGCATGCCCAGACTTTCCACAGTGCTAGCATACTATCTTGCTTTTGGATTTTGACCTTGCCTGATCCTTTGATTTTCCACGGCTTCCTCTATTCTTATGACTCCCTCTAGTTTCCACTATCAAAGAATTCCCTTAAATAGAAGATTCCTCAGAGCTTTTTCTTCACATTTCCTCGCTTAGAATCACCCCTACAACATCCTCAAACTTCAACTTTGAGTTAGCTGAAACCGAGTTTCTTACCACCATTACCAGACTATTCCAACTCTCAGGTAAAGAGAATAGAACTAATAAAGCCCTAACTTCTTCATCAAATTCTATTGTAACCAAAGCTAGCATATTTACAACCATATTAAAATCATTTAAATGATCTGCTACTAAACCATTCTCAAACATCTTCATAATAAACAAATTTTTCTTTAAAAATATCTTATTTGAGGAAGAGGGTTTTTCATACAACTTCCCTACTGTATCCATCAATTCTTTTGTAGTCTTTTCCTTTGAAACATTAAATAATACCGAAGATGCAAGACACAGCCGGATTGTCCCAAGTGCCTTCCTATCTAGCAAATCCCATTCCACATCTCTCATGATTGAGGGTTTGTTCACCTTCTCAAATAACAGAATATAAAGATCCTTTTGATAAAGCTAATCTTCCATCTGCATCTTCCAAAGAATGAAATTCTTCTCGTTGAATTTATCAACCCTAGATCTTCCATCATTTGCCATAGCTCCACTAAAGATAAAAATTTCCTTGTGATTCAAAACTTCAGCAAACCAAACCAGACTCTGATACCAATTGTTAGGATATAAGGGATAAAATATGCGGAATAATCCCTCACAGAATCGCAACAGTAGAAACTAATATGCAAAAAATATTACAGATCTCAAATAAAATTGCAGAATAAAATAACATAACACAAAGAGACAATATTTAAGGTGGTTCACCCAATTTGGGCTATGTCCACCAAGAATCACTTGCTCAGATTTTTTTACAAGCCACCACTCTCTCAATACAATACCCAGATCTATTTGGAGCTATGCTCAACAAACTTTACAGAATTCACAGCCGAATTTAAAACACATCTACAATGTTTACATTATATCTACCATATGCATAAAACCATATAAATAGACATATGCTTAAGTAGTTTTACAAAACCATGGGACAAAACTGTCCCATAAACCTATGGGTCAAAAAACCCACCCATATGAGAAAATCACGTTTCCCAATATATCAGGCACGTGTTAAGGCCCAATTTTTTTTTTCAAGGGTTGTGCCCCCAAACCCCTGCTACTAGGGGCTGCCACCCCTGGACCCCTTCTCGGGGCTCGGCCTGGCCCAGAACCCCAGCGAGAAAGATGTGGAAAGTGTACAATCTTCAACACTTTCTCACATGGAAACATGCTCCACAACATAATAGCTTCAACATGGAGGTTTCGGATTTGACAAGATTTCTCTAGGTGCCATGGAGTTCGAGAAATCACATCTTGTAGATATAAGGTGTTTTGGTCTCAAGGCTCTTAAGTTACTACGCCTGAACGAGGTAGCCTGAAAACAAGGGGAGCATAGGGAACTAAAAAGAAGCCTCCACTAGCATTCACCAGGCCATTTTGCCAATGTGTTTGCATAGTTGGTTCGATCCCATGAGCTTCTATTTACAAACTACAGCCTTTGGCAGCCCTACACTGACTCAGACTACACTATTTTGAGCGTTTGCAAACAATAGGACAACAAGAGAAACCGATATGGAGATGGAGAAAACCACAAGAGAATTTATTACAGGGCCTTAACATGGAGGTTTTTGATCTAATGAGATGTCTCTAGGTACCATGGAGTATGAGAAATCACTCGTCAAAGATATGGGGTGTTTTGGCCTCAGGGCTCTTAAGGGGACTACACCCAGACGAGAGTAGCCTGAAAGCAACGGGGCAACGTAGACAAACCAAAACAAAGCATCCAATAGTGATCACCAGTCCACCCTGGAAATGTTGTCCTAGATGGTCTCAGTCCCACAAGCTACCATTTGTAAAATACAGCATCTAGCAGTCTTACAACTCACTCAGACTACATTATTTCGTGCATTTAAAAACAATACGACAACGAGAGAACTGGATAGATACATGGAGAAAATCCACAGATGTATTTTGTAATAGGGCCTTAAATGTGGAGGTTTCGGATCTAATGAGACATCTTTAGGTGCCACAGAAGTTTCGAGAAATCACTTGTCGAAGATATAAGTGTGTTTGGGTCATCATAGGCTCTTAAGAGACTACGCTCCCAAACGAGGTAGCCCGAAAGGACGAGGAGCATAGGGAACACAAAAATATCCTCTAATAGCATTCAACAAGCCACACCCGACATTTTTTGGTGTAGACGGTTCAGTCCCACAAGCTTCCATTTGCAAACTACAACCTCTGACAGCCTTACACTGACTTAGACTACACTATTTCATAGCATTTGCAAACAATAGGGATAGTGAGGAGAACCAAATGGAGATGGATAAAACTGTGAGAGGATTTCATATAGGAGTATGCCAATGTGTAGGTTTTGGACCTAATGAGACATCTTTAGGTGCCACAGAGTTCGATAAATCACCCATGTCGAAGATATAATGTGTTTTGGTCTCAGGGCTCTTAAGCGACTACGCTCCGAATGAAGTTGGTAGCCTGACAAACGAACGAGGAGTGTAGGGAACCAAAACGAAGCCTCCACTAGTGTTCACCAGGCCATTTCAAGATGTCTTCACCTAGACCATTTGGTCCCATGATCTTCTGTTTGCAAACTACAGCCTTTGGCAATCTTACACTGACTTAGACTACATTATTTCGTTGTGTTTGCAAACAATAGGACAATGAGAGAACCAAATGGAGATGGAGAAAACCGTGAGAGGCCTTCATAGAGTGCACCAACATGGAGGTTTTGGATCTGACGAGACATATCTAGGTACCATAGAAGTCTGATAAATCACCCATCAAAGATATGGCATGATTGGCCCTTAAGGCTCTTAATCGACTACGCCTGGACGGGGTAGCCCGAAAGCACGAGGAGCGTAGGGAACCAAAATGAATCCTTCACTAGCATTCAACTAGCCACCCTGACATGTTGGCATAGTTGGTTTGGTCCCACGAGCTTTCGTTTGAAAACTACAACCTCTGGTAGCCCTACACTGACTCAGACTACACTATTTTGAGCGTTTACAAATAATAAGACAACGAGAGAACCGAATGGAGAGGGAGAAAATGTTGAGAGGATTTTGTAGAGGGCTCTAATGTGGAGGTCTCAGATCTAACAAGACATCTCTAGGTGCCAGGGAGTCCAAGAAATCACATGTCGAAGATATAAGGTGTTTTGGTCTCAGGACTCTTAAAAGACTACACCCGAATGAGGTAGCCCAAAAGCATGGGGAGCGTAGGGAACCAAAATGAAGCCTCCACTAGCATTCACCATGCCATTTGGATGTGTTGGCTCAAACGGTTCAGTCCCACAAGCTATCGTTTGCAAAATACAGCATCTAACAGCCTTATATTGAATCAGACTACATTATTTCGCGCGTTTTCAAACAATATGACAACGAGAGAACCAAATGGAGATGGAAAAAACCAAAACAGGCTTTCGTAGAGTGCCCCGACATGGAGGTTTTAGATCTGACGAGACATCTCTAGGTGCCACAGAGTCTGAGAAATCACCCGTCAAAGATATGGCGTGATTGGGTCTTAGGGCTCTTAAGCGATTATGCCTAGACGGGGTAGCCTGAAAGCACAAGGAGCGTAGGGAACCAAAATGAAGCCTCCACTAGCATTTACCTAGCCACCCCGACATGTGTTGGCATAGTTGGTTTGGTCCCACGAGCTTCCATTTGCAAACTACAGCCTTTGACAACCCTACACTGACTCAGACTACACTATTTCGAGCGTTTTTAAACAATAGGACAACGAGAGAACCAAATGGATATGAAGAAAACCGTGAGAGAATTTTGTAGAGGGCCCTGACGTGGAGGTCTTAGATCTGACGAGACGTCTCTAGGTGCCATGGAGTCTGATAAATCATATGTCGAAGATATAAGGTGTTTTGGTCTCAGGGCTCTTAAGAGACTACACCCGAAAGCACGGGTGGAGGAAACCACCAATGTTCAATGAGTTTGCCATAGGATGCAACTATGTAGTCTATGAACTTAGTTTTGTTGGGGAGACCACCAATGTTCCAACTGTTCATTTTGAAAGAATGAATATCTTCAATCAAATAGAGAATGAAGAGCCTAAATTTTTTTGGACATTACAAAAGGTTGTTTGTGCCCAAAAAGAATCCAAAGGCCATATAAAATTTCAGTCTTCAACTTTAGATGACAATGAACATCGCGAAGGAAAAAAATTAGGTGAAGATGTCACTATGATTCAAGAAGAAACGCCTCCTGAAAGTCATAAAGAGTCAATTTGATTACCCAAAAACATCTGGAAGAACTTAAAGAGAAGATACGAGCAGAAGAAAAGGAAAAATGGGAAGCGTGGAAGGATCACAACTTAACTCCTCGTGCGTTCGGGCTACCCTGTCTGGGTGTAGTCACTTAAGAGCCTTGAGGCCCAAACATGCCATATCTTTGATGGGTGATTTCTCAGACTTTGTGGCACCTAGATATTTCTTATCAAATTTGAGACCTCCATGTTGGGGCCCTCTACAAAATCCTCTTGTAGTTTTCTTCATCTCCATCTGGTTCTCTTGCTATGCTATTGTTTGCAAACGTGCGAAATAGTGCAGTTTGAGTCAGTGTAGGGTTGTTAGAGGCTGTAGTTTACAAACGGAAGCTTGTGGGACCGAACCAACTACGCCAACATGTCGGGGTGGCTAGGTGAACACTAGTAGAGCATGCGTTTTGGTTCCCTACGCTCCCCGTGCTTTCAGGCTACTCTGTCTGGGTGTAGTCGCTTAAGAGCCTTGAGGCTCAAACACGCCATATCTTTGACGGGTGATTTCTCAGACTCTGTGGCACCTAGAGATGTCTTGTTAGATCCAAGACCTCCATGTCAGGGCCCTCTACGAAAGCCTCTCATGGTATTCTCTGTCTCTATCCGGTTCTCTCGCTGTGCTATTGTTTACAAACGCGTGAAATAGTGCAGTATGAGTCAGTGTAGGGCTGCCAGACGTTGTAGTTTGAAAATGAAATTTCATGAGACCAAAGCAACTACACCAACACATCAGGGTGGCTAGGTGAACACTAGTGGAGCATTCATTTTAGTTCCTTACGCTCCACGTGCTTTCAGGCTACCCCGTCCGGGTGTAGTCCCTTAACAGCCATGAGGCCCAAACACGCCATATCTTCGACGGGTGATTTCTCAGACTCCATGGCACCTAGATACGTCTCATAAGATCCATGATCTCTATATCGGGGCCCTCTATGAAATCCTCTCGCAGTTTTCTCCGTCTCCATCCGGTTCTCGCGCTGTACTATTTTTTGTAAATGCATAAAATAGTGCAATTTGAGTCAGTGTAGGGCTGTCAGAGGCTGTAGTTTACAAACAAAAGCTCATGGGATCGAACCAAATATGCCAACACATCAGGGTGGTGAGGTGAATGCTATTAGAGGCTTTGTTTTTGGTTCCCTACACTCCCTGTGCTTTCATGCTACCCCATATGGGCGTAGTTGCTTAAGAGCCCTGAGGCCCAAACACGCCATATCTTCGACGAGTGATTTATTGGACTCCGTGGCACCTAGAGATATTTGATCAGATCCAAGACCTCCAAGTTAGGGCCCTCTATGAAATCCTCTCGCGGTTTTCTCCGTCTCCATCCGGTTCTCTCGCTATGCTATTGTTTGCAAACATGCGAAATAGTGCAGTCTGAGTCAGTGTAGGGATGCTAGACGTTGTAGTTTGCAAACAGAAAGCTTGTGGGACCAAACCAACTATGCCAACACATTGGGGTGGCTTGGTTAATTCTAGTGGAGGCTTTGTTTTGGTTCCCTACACTCTTCATGCTTTCGGGCTACCTCATCCGGGCGTAGTCCCTTAGCAGCCCTGAGCCCCAAACATGCCATATCTTTAACGAGTGATTTCTCAGACTCCGTGGCACCTAGAGATGTCTCATTAGATCTGAGACCTCCATGTTGGGGCCCTCTACAAAGTCATCTTGTGGTTTTCTCCATTTCCATTTGGTTCTCTCGTTATCCTATTGTTTGTAAACGCTCAAAATAGTGTAGTTTGAGTCAGTGTAGGGCTACCAGACACTGTAGTTTGCAAACGGAAGCTCGTGGGACCAAACCAACTACGCCAACATGTTGGGGTGGCTAGGTGAATGCTATTGGATGCTTAGTTTTGGTTCCCTATGCTCTTTGTGCTTTTGGGCTACCTCATCCGGGCGTAGACGCTTAAGAGCCCTGAGGCCCAAACACGCCATATCTTCGATGGGTGATTTCTCAGACTCCATGGCACGTAGAGACATATCGTTAGTTCTGAAACCTCTGTGTCACGGCACTCTATAAAATCCTCTCACATTTTTCTCCATCTCCATTCGATTCTCTCTCTGTCCTATTGTTTGCAAATGCGTGAAATAGTGTAGTCTAAGTAAGTGTAAGGTTGCCAGAGGCTGTAGTTTACAAACGGAAGCTTGTGGGACCGAACCAACTACGCCAACACATTGGGGTGGCCAGGTGAACACTAGTGGAGCATTATTTTTGGTTCCCTATGCTTCCTATGCTTTCGAGCTACCTCGTCTGGACGTAGTCCCTTAAGAGCCCTAGGGCTAAAACACACCATATCTTCGACGGGTGATTTCTTGGACTCCGTGGCACCTAGAGATGTCTCGTCAGATTCGAGACCTCGACATCAGGGCCCTATATGAAAGCCTCTCATGGTTTTCTCTGTCTCTATTCAAACTGAGTCAGTGTAAGGTTGTCCATTACCAATCACTTGAATAGTATAGGTGGTTCATACAATATAGGTGGTGAAATGAGAATTTTAATAAGATATTTTTACAATATAGGTGGTGAAATGATAATTTCTGTTTGTTGTTCCTTTCTAATATTTAATTTCTCTTAGCTTCACTTGGCTTCGAGAATAATAAATTCTCTACTGATAGTGCCAACCACGTGAAGGTGGAAGATTTTTTGGCACCACTAACCTACATAAACATGTTAGTAAGAAATTAAATAGAATTTTAAATTATACAAAATTTAAACAAATTCATTTAAGTGAATATTCAAGTTAAATTTATGAAGAACATACCTTTGCAAATTCAATCCAATCAACTGCAAGGATCAACTCTATTCTTGACAGTAGCAATAATTTCTTCATGATCTGATTCACGAACCTTCTACAGATTTTTGTTTGATGGCCAACCTTGATATTTGATTAATTTAATATTTGTTGCAAGGACAAGATGTGAATAGTGAAGTATCTTCCGATGTACTTCATAGTCTTCAAACAACCAAATGTTTGAATTTTTCATAGGATATCATCGAAGCCAAGTTCCAGTGACTACCACTGATCCAGTGGGATACTCAAGGTCTTCACCATCAATGACTATGGAAGTCAATTTTTTTCCCCTCTACACAACGAGATAAGAAGTAGTTTGTTCCCTCTTCGTTAAATTTCGTCACAATAACTACAAAAACGTGCCCTATGTATCACAAAGTAAAATTGTTCAGTCAATTTATAAATATATTAAGAGTTGACCATTTAATAATTTATAAATCTAAAACATGGCATGTACATATATGTATGTACCTTGTTGCACTAAATCAAAGACTTGATCAAAGTCAGGTGATGTTGTCATTTGATCTGAAGACCTTGCAAGTTGTAATGCTCGTGGAACTTGATATGTGTCGAGTGGAATTAGAGGTCTACAAGTCCATTCATCGACCCACTACTGTGACTCACAATCATTCCACGTAAAATCAATGCATGATATACAAAAACATGTCATGCACCTAGTATAAATAGTCCAAGCATTTGCATATGAACTACGGTTTGAGTGCATATCACTTGATTATGCAACTGTCATACAATCTTCAAAGTTTTCTAGATGTTGTTGCTCTATCAACCAAAAATATCTATGAACCGTTGATCTCTCTTGAGATTCATGGCCCATATTCTTGACACACCAATCAACAATATTTTTTGCATATGTAAATTTAACACTATCCTTGAACTTTAACTCTTCTCTTGCAAGTGCACTTTTCACACATGCTCCTGCACCATCATGCTCTCCTTTTCCATGCCCTACCTCAGTAAAACTCTAGATATGTTGTACATTTGTTTCTTTGTGCATCTTTCTTATCCAATAAAACATCCGTGCATTCTTGAACTATGATGTGCGGTTGTTCGACCAAATGTAATGTTGATCGAAACTAATGTTCCTCTCATTCAAGTTCACATAAAACACATGGAAACACCCTTGTACATATTCTGTAGAATGTGTCTGATCATCACTGATGTAGAAATGATACTCTCTTAATATTTTTTGATCTTTCTTAGTGCTTTCAGGAGAGTGCATGAATATTATATGCACGAAAATAGAAACTTGCACTGAGTTATAATATTGAGACTGAACCTCCATTTGTGGCTACAATGTGTAAGTCTCTGCGAAGTCAACTACTGAAACAATAACACCAAGTGGGAATGTGTCTTTTCTTAACTTGAATTGTTCATCCAACCATCGAGCTCTATGTGTGTGCCTTGCATACTCAAAAAAATTCCTCTCTGAATTTGACCATATATTTTGATACGGGTAATTGTTTTGTAACAAGCTCACACCTCTTAGATTCTTTTCCATATTTTAATTGATATGCCACCAATTTATATTTGGTGAAATCAACCAACTCTTTTCCTATTGAATATGTACTCTCCTCATGGATATAACTTTTTAGATTTGGCAAGCCACCGCATACATTGCATGTTCCATCCAAACATGTTTTGCTATAAAAAATTGTCTTCTTGATTTTTCACAAAATATTGTCAGAATAAATTCCCTTGAATATTTTTGTGGGAAATTTATTCCACACTCCTACAACATGATGTCAGTATGCAAAACACAACGTATTTGACAAAAAATAGCATAATGCATTGCAAATTCAACATGATTCCTGCAACAAGAAGTGGTATGTGAGTGATTGATTTTCACATAAAAGGGTTTGCTCATTTCAAAGAATCTTCAGCTAATGTTAATTTGTAGATTTTCATTTTTAAACTTAGAGAACAATTCTATTTGAGTCATATCTAAGAAATGTTTTACACACGATTCACGATTACGAGAACCTATTCTTATTTTTACTGTATCTCTTCTATTCGGTGACACCCTTGTGTTCTCATTCCAAAATTTTACAATTAATTATTTTAGAATATAAGATGTATTCTTGTTTTTTTGTGGAAGTCTGCTAGAGAAAGCCCAATAGTCAGTGTTATTGACTAACTCAAGATGTTTACATCTCCCTATTGCTTTCATTAGTATTTTTATGTTTAGCTTCAAAGCACTGCTTACTTTTCTAATCAAGAGTTTATTAACTATTTTATCATGTATTATACAATTAGTTAGTGCATGTTGTGTAGTATTACTATCTTTGACGCGTCTTTTGCCACCTATAGTTTTGGTATGCTTTATGTATGTTTTTAACAATTGATGCATTTTGATCAATAACATTAGATGTTCTTAACCCCATGGTCTTCATTATAGGTCTCATCTTAATTAATTTCATCAATGAAACAAATAATTGACATCTTTGTGTGTCATTTAAATTCTCAAAGTAATTATCCCAAATTCCACTAGCTTTTCTTCTCGCATTTCTTTTGGACATTTTGTTAGGCATTGGTTTTATAATGTTTTCATCAATTTCAATTAAGTGAATTGATTTTATTCGTGAAAAGGAAAGAGGTGTTCTTATAGGTGAAGATTCGTTTACAAGGTTACTTTCTTCATTCAGTGTTTTTCATACAAATTTTGGGGTTAACATTTGGATTATCAAGTAAGGGTTCAACAATTGGATTCATATCAATTTCTTCATCTATACCAACATTATCATTCAATGAAATATCATTATTCATTACAAAATTATTATTTTCTACATTTTCATTATGTATTTCATTCCAATTTTCTAATACATTAGCTACATTTGATATAGTGAATGTACCTTTCCCTGCTCGAAGTTTTTACATTCTCTTCAATTTATTTATTCTCTTCTCTTCCAATTGCTCTGGTTTCTTGTTCTTGACTTTCGTCTTGTCCTTAGTTCAACGTTTATCGCCCATAATTAGAAAAATTAAATAGTGGGGTAGGGGACAAAATGAAATACTAGAAAATCATGCAAGAATATAGAGAATATTGCAGACAAAACAAAATTTTTGCAGAATTCCTATGAAAGAGATGAAAGGAACGTTGGGGGGCCACAATATATAAAACAAAGAAAAACATGTATGCGTTTTGCATTTTCTCTTTTCCCAAGCCATGCCTCAAGGCTTGGGATCCGAATTGGATCCCCAAGCCTGAGGCATGGACTTGCACAAACACAACAAACAATGCGTTTTTACAAGAAAATGTAAAAATGACACTTTCTCTATGATAAATCAAAATAAAACAATTGATCCATTTAAAAAAAATTATACCCACGACGTAGAGAAGAGTCTCTTCTTTCTAAAAATATAAATTTTCAAATTTTCTGACTAATATAAGGTTTCCATATTATTTATTTTCTAATTATGCCTTTTTATAGCTATTTTTTGAAGTGTAAATATGTCTATCTTTCATGGTGTATCTTTTTTTGGGTGATCGAAATTAATTTTTTTTTATACTAGCCCAAACTAGGCATAATTCTATATATATATATTAAAAAAAATTCTAATTTTCGATATTTTTTGAGGTAGTTAGTCGGTGGGGCACGGTCGGAGCTCCATTATTTTTCAAAACATAAAATTTTTGTACTAGAAAAATCATAAATAAAAAATATTCTCTAAAAAAATCTAAAAAAAATGGAGCCCAAACTAGATGCTCCTAGTTGTCTTTCTACCAAAGGGTTTTCAAAAATACTAAATGGTTCTCAAAAAATGGTGGGGGCATGAAAGTCACTCTATTATGTTTTTTTAACAAAAACATGAGCATCTGTTGGTATTTTAGTTGTTTAACCCACTTAAACTTATCCGTTTTCAATAAAATTTAGTAGCTTAGAAACTAGACTCAAAATGCTACGATTTATATTTCTACATCTTCCAATTTTGAGTGTAACTATTTCAAAAAACTCGTACAAGTTGAAGTTTTTTTCTTCAGAAAAATGCATCCACTTAAGACCCCCTTTTGGCCCCCCAACTTGGTGCACTTACCCAATATATAGTTCATAAAATTATAAACTATAGTATATTGTTTTTATATTAAAAAACACATAACCTTTATTAAAGGGGTTTAAATGACATAGACCAGGTTAAAAGAATTTTACCAGGTGCAAGTAGATTTATGAGAGTATAGATTAACCTGCATATTTTATAGAGGGGACAAGTAATTTCACCCGACCAATGAAATAAATTGAAATCCCTATTTTCATGAACCTTGTCTTCTGCCTTCATTTACTCTTAATTTTACTCTGCACACATTTTAAAAGTATGTAAATATTGCAAAATATTTTATATAATATTTACCACACTTCACGTGGGCCACCAATAAACTAGCCCTTTTTTTAATTCTCCATTTATACTTGAGAGTTCCACATTTATACCTGAGATATTATCTCATTTTATTCTCCACTCTCACTCTTATATAAAAGAAAACCTTTAAATAAGTTTATTTATATAATTTTTATAAACTATAAGATCTAAATTAATGGGGCCACCCCCTTACATGGATAATATAAATGGTTAGGGACACATGTTAGGTTTTATTTAATAAGTATTAAGATTTAAAAAGTAATCCCTTCATGGCCAAGAAATAAACACGGCCCCCCTTACTAAAAAAAGTAAGCACTTTGGTTTTTTTTTTAAACATATATAAACCAAATCTAATAAAATTTATATTTTAAGCGGTTTAAAATAACCATATATATAAAACATGATTCAAACTTAGGTTTGTTTCTTTATTTAAAAAAAAAAACTATATATATGCCTAGATTTATAAGTTAAGTTTAAATATGATTTAAAATTAGGCTTAGAATATGGTCTATTGACTCTTCCCTCAATCCCATGTAATTTTAATATGGTTTAAGGATTTTAATATATAGTTTTTTTTTCCAAACTATATAAATTTTAGTATGATGTTTATATAAATTATTATATAAAACCTTATTATATAATATATATATATATATATATATATATATATATATATATATATATATATATATATATATATATACTATATATATATATATATATATTTAAAAATAATAATATAGTTTTCAAATTATATAGGATATAGTTATAGATTAACTATAAACTATAGTTTTTCAAATCAAATCCTTTTAGAGGAGACCAAAGAACATGGATATGAATTTACCTTCTGAAATATTTAACCTGCAAACATTTGAAATTATAGAAAACATGAAAATTATTTCATACAATAATAAATCCTTTCTTTTTCTATAAGTGACCATTTCACGCAGGTTGAAATATTTGAAGCCCCTTTCACCTATGCACACATCAATCTCCAAATACAAAACATTTAATTCCATATAATTTACAAATGTAAATGAAATTAAGAATCATATCATATTACACACCCCCCCCCAAAATAAAAAATAAAAAATTAGAGGATTAAAATCTGAAAAATCCTAAAATTTTTACCGAGAGTTTAATTGCACAAATGTAATGTCAAAATAAATTGGGGAAAAAAAAGTTATAGGGGGACTAGATACTTTTTAAATACCATTTTAGGTTGGTTGAAAAAACCCGTATAACATTAAATAAATAAAATACAAAACATTTGATCGGGAATTTATTTAATTTACCTCGCTCTGTTACCATGTTAGAATTTGAGGTTTCTAATAAATACAGATTTAATCAACTTACATATTACATAATGTTATAATAAATATTTAAATAAGATTACATCATAACATAAGTAAATAAATAAATACTTACGGAAATAAATAACACATGTGACACAATATTTATAGTGGAAAGCCCCAATAGGATAAAAACCACTTTTGAAAATAACCTATTTACTTTAGGATAACTTATTTTACATCCAGTAAGATCACTCGATTTGCGCACCTTTGATATATTTCCCCAATATATCAAATGAGGACCTAAAGTCCTTTTTATTTAACGTGATCAGGTATGTCTCCCGAACCACCTTTTCAACCTAAAATGGTTGACACATACACCTAGGTTTATAATATATTTAATATTAGAAATATAATCATTTCATGATATTAAATATTTAACCTAAAGTATATACCTAGATTAGCATATTTAATAATACAAATAAAAATATATCATATTATTAAATATTAATCTATATATTAGTGATGGACCCATATACATTAATGGTTGGCCAGACCACTTAATCATTATGTTCTAATAGTTTTCCTTTTTACCGTAAAATGTTTCTAACAATTTTTGCAAGTTGTGTTAGTTTAGGTTCCATTCTAGTGTGTGGGTTTGTGTGACTTGTGTTGTAGTTGTATGACTGAGTAACAAATGCTTTTGGGAAAGGTCACCTAGCTCCCTTGCAAGAAGATATATCTACCAAGAAGTGGAAGAAAGACATGAGAAACATGGAACACTTTGATGATGAGGAGACTCATATAACTAAAGAATGGTTCCACAAGTTGGAGGAGGATGTTGCAAGTATTTATCTTTCATTGAAGAAGTTGGATAGGTTGGGATTCATCATGGAGACTATCATGGAAAATATTGGTGTTTCGATGGAGGCACTAGAAGAAAACAAGGATGACACTTTCAAACAAATAGTAAGAGGATCAAAGAACTACCCCATGCCAACTAAGCTCCACCTAGCTAAGGAAAAGATTGAAATTCATACAAATGATGGAGAGGTGAATGTAGAGACACTAAACCATTGGCTATTTCATCTTGAGGTATACTTTGGTTTACATCAAACTAATGAATGTTAATGAATCTCATTTGTAAGGTTGAATTCACTTTTATTCTCAACATTAAATTTTACATCCATTTAAATTATTTAAAGTGAATCTAATTTGTTTGTTCTTACATTAATTATTTGTATGCTTTATTTGAATGAATAAGGCTATAATAATTAATCATGGTGAAATAAATAATTAGAATTAATGAGAATATGGACCAAGATTAAGTACTGATAAAATCCAAACACAAAAATAAAGTAATATTGTGAGTGAGAGGAACCAAACATGAGCCAAAAGATAGCTTACATACATTGAATGTATGAAAAATAGATTTATAAGATATATATAAATAGGAAGTGGAGAAGTGTAACCACAATTTATATTTAGGTGGATAAATGCAACTCCCATTTATTCCAATGTCACCTAAACAAGTTAAATGCATGTGTAAAAAACATGCAATGGAATTAAAAACCTACACTAACACCCCCTTAAATTTAGCCTAGATGGGTAGAAGAATTGGGTCTTGGAAACAAATCCTGATGAGGTAACCAGGTAAAAATAAAATCCCTCATATAGTGGAGAAAAGGAGAAAAACCATAAGAAAAACTCCTCCTCAAAAGAGAGAAAGAAGAACATGAAAATCTCCCTCAATTGATAATCCTTCCTAGAAGAACACAGAGAAGACCCTAAGAAATAGAGAGAGAAAGAAGATAAGTAGAGAGGACTAGTTAGCCCCCTAAAGTTGAAGCCTCATAAACTCCTAATAGATCTTGTAGATGAAGAAGTCTACTATTAGTAAAGGAATTGGTGAAGAATTCATCCCAATGAGGAAAACTACATGTTGCACTAAAGCACTATGGAACGAAGGAAAAGGAAATGAATAATATCTCCTAATGTTTCTCAACAAACCAATGCTAAATCGTCACAAGTGTTGATGAATGAAATCAGGTACCAAATAAGATTCATAATGATTCCCAATATTAATATGAAATCTGAACTAAGAACCAAGTACTCTTGTAGAAGATGTCAACATAAATGATAACTAAGGTAAATAATAAAATTCATGAAGTGTATGTTGTATCATCATGTAAACATGTAGTGGTGGTGAAAATACATTCAATGAGGTAGAACAAATTCTATCAAAGATAGGGAAAATATCTTCAATAGTGTTGAATATAGATATGAAAGCTGAGATTCCAAAAAAAAAAAGATATAAAATGTTTGGTAAGTATACCTTTCAACAAAGTAGATCATGTAGACATGAAGAACCTTACTGTAGAGAATCATCAGAAACCCTCAAATAAGGGAATCTAAACACCAATGAAGCAATAGGTGGAGGAATGTCCTACAAGTAGAAATCTATGTCCTCAATGGTATCATATAGATCTGAAATGTGAGACTCTGTAAACAAAAAAGAGACATGTATGATATGTAAGTGTCCTAATGAGGTGAATTCAAAAGACATATATAATCTTAATGCAAAGAATCACTGGAATCCCTTGAAGAAGAGATTCTGAACTCTAAAGTAGAAATAAGTACAAGAGGAATTTCTTCAACTATAGATGGGTTCCAAAATGAGGAGGTGGATCAATAACATTCTTAGTATCATCTACATATGAATTTTTTTCTTTGGAGAAACACTCTTAGATGAATAATTGTGGTCTCCATACAACTGTCATATGAATGTTCAGGTAGTCAAAGAGAACTCATTGTACTTAAGATGATGATAAATATCCTTAGGAAAAGTGAGACATATTGGTCTATAGACCATGTCATTGTCATTTAACCACTCAATCTCCTACTCATAGTCATTATGATTGGGAATGAGTCTAAGAAGATAGGGTATTAGATAATACAATATGTAGTTATCATGTATTCCTTATTTCTAGGATAAATAGTTCTTTGAATTCAACAAGAAAACATGACGATGGAGTTTGATACAAAAAATTATGATGAAACCCCCAAAATGGAACTTTATCTTACTTCATTAATAAATTAAACCAATATATGAAGATTTGTAATTAAGTGTGAATATAATTTTCTAAGGCTTGAAAGCATCTCCAATGTAAATATATTGAAAAATAAATCACATTTTCAATAAATGGCACCTCAAAAGAAGTTTCTCATCAAAATTTATGTGCTAATGCAAATTTCTTATTCTTGTAAATTTCAACTCTTGTCCAAATTTCACCTGAAAAAAATAATTACACCTCTTGAGCTAAGACCCTTTCGGTTGGACATGACTAGGGTCTAAGGATATGAAACATAGAGGGGTGACCTCTTCTAAAATTCAAAACTTCTACAGAGTTATGTTGTCTTTGATAGGAGTTGCACAATCTCTTATCAAGCTACATAATAGCTTATTTCACCTTCTTATCAACGTGCCTAGGGCTAGGGAATTCTCCCTGAACTTCAAGTCATGATTATGAATAATGTTATCGTTGAGAAGAACTAAAACCACTACCTTGCCCTCTGTGTAACCACTTTTGTGTAGTGTGCTTGTACAAGGTAAAACTGCTAACCAAAAATCAACAACCAAACAATAATATTTTCACGTGTGCAAACAACAAGAGAAAAAAAACAATTTAACAAGTCAGATCCAAACAACAAGTAAAACCACATGAAGACAAAACTAGACTCATAACTATTAGGTGGAACTATAAATCCACACATAAGTATAAGGATTGAAATGGTCATTCTTAGATATCTGATTGTCCAAAGAATCCAAAGCTGTAAGAGAAGTGCATTATTAGATATCAAAGGATATGTAATAACAAGCACATAAAACATCAAGATTCTAATAAAATAAACAAAACAAAACAATGTCATTTAATTATTATAATGAGATCTAATACTATATAAGAATATGGGCCATGATTCAAAATTGATAAAATACAAACATACATAAAGAGAGTAATGTTGTGTGAGAGAAGAAGAAACCATGAGCCAAAAGATAGATTCTATATTGAATGCATGATAAAAAATTTTACAAGATGTGTGTGTTTCATCTCAAAGTAATACGATAAAACATATAAGGGTAATGGGTGTAGGAGGAATACTCGTGAATAGTCAGAAGAAGGTATGAGCTCACTGTCATAAGAAAAGTTACCAGTCACAGAGACCGGTATCAACTAGGTGACTGATGTCAGTACTGGAAAATGACCGATGCCAGTCGGGTAACTAGTGTCGGTAGGGGCAATATGGTGGAAATATAAAAAATGGGTGTTTTGGGTTTCTTTTTGATTGCACAAAGAGTTAACGGGGTTTAGGAAGGATGATGTAATTTTGGTTAGGGCTCAACAAGGGTGGCAGAGGTACTAGGATGGGTGAAATGGTTCAGGTTAATGGAATATGTGATAAACAGGTGAAAGGTGGTATTCGGGACAAAGAGGGATCAGATGAAATAAGTAAATGAAAGACTTAGGATCAAATCAAAATCTTAATAAATAAGAATGAATTACTTATCTGGTAATCTGTAGATCTGAAGTTGGTTGTTGGTTGATGAGTGTTCATGGGAGATAGGGTAATGTGTCTAGTGCCACAGAAACAAAGCGTGTGTGATCCATTGTGACGATCCAAAGTTGTGGATGAGATGACTAGATGTTGGTGGAGATTTGATGGGATTTGGTTCATCATCTCATAGCTTGAATTCTCGACAGTTATAATGCCAAATCTTTAGTGAATGAATGAATTGGAGAACCCGTGTAAAGAGTTAGAAACTCTTATTTAAGGTAATTGATGATGTTTAGGGAGCCGGCGCCGGTCAAGGGATAACCAATGTCGGTTGAGGAAAATTGGTCTAAGTTACCAAAAATAGCCCGATCTTTGCCAATTTTGGCGCGATCTTGGTTTTTTTCCAGGTCTAGAGTGTTGAATGGTGTAAATTAGAATGTGAAATTAGTTAGAGGATTAATAGGTCATGAATGATTAGGGTTGGAAATAGTCCTAGTTGGTTAGGATAAGTGTGGACTTGGTCTAAAGGAATTAATGATTTAGAATGGGTCTAGGATGAGGTGGAAATGGTGAGGTGGCAAGGTGAGTTAGATAATTAACTTAATTATGATAATTAAATTAATTAAATTGTGTGTAAGTGGGCATGGTGGGGGAATAATATTAAATTAATTAATTGAAGGTGGTTTAGAGGGTTGTGACCCAATTTTTGGTGTCTACGTTTTCCCCTTTTTGTTGCATAGCTTGTATCGATAAATGAAGCTGACAAAAACAGGAGTGGTTACCCCAGGTATGGGTTGATGGGATTCCCCTCAAAATCAGATATGATGGAGTAGGCTGAATTGGTGATGAGTTTGATAAAATGGTAGGTGGAGAAGAAAAATAAGGTAGGGTTCAGGCATGGGAAAGGGTTATTTTGGGTGTAGGTAATAAGAGGGGGCATTCAAACGCACACGTATAGGATGCAACAGGGCACTAGGCTGAAGAGCTCAAAAAATCTATATCGTTAAAGGTGGATATTTTATCCAAACAAGGTTGATATGATCCAGGTATCCAAGGTATAGGATACGGTCCTGAAACAAAACTAGGCTAGGTGTAGGAACATGCATTAAGTGGGTTCCATAGCACCAATAGGTTTGGGCTAGTCAAGATAAACATCACGATATTAGGCAAGGAAAATTTTCTAGGAAAAATAACATGAGCAACGTCACCGCAAGGTACAACGAGTAAGTGAATTTGAGTGTCCAATAGGCATTGGCTTGTTGGGTAAATAGGTAAGGCCACAAGAAAGGCCGAGGTAGAGGAAAAAACATTCCTCAAATGATAGTGTGATTATGTATGAGGAAATAAAGAAATTTGGTAGGTTTACAAGGCTGGGGTGAGGCCGTGGTTGCAAGTATATGGTTTTGGGTGGAAAAATTGAGGGTAAATGAGATATAGGATAGTAGCAAGGTGACCGACACCGGTAAGGATAACCGATGCCTGTCCATTAGGGCATGGGACCGATGTCAGTCAAGTTGTATTGGGGGTAAAAAATTAAAATTTGCATATTATAAATTCATTTTTAACTTTCTGCTTTTTGAAAAAAAACGAGAGAGAGAGAGAGAGAGAGATTTTGGACGAGAGAAAGGAAGAGGTGAGGTGGAAGGCTGAGTTGGAAAGTAATTAGTGGTTGATAGGAATTTAATTTGATGAGTTCGTGAGATCGATATGAGTGAGTTGATTGGTTGAGAGATGAGGAGTATATTTAGGCATGACTGAGGTGGGAGAGGGAGTGGGAGGAACGCTAGTGCATAGGTCGGAGATCCCACCACAGAGACGACGCCGAGTAGAGGTAGGTTTCTAAATCTATTTGGTGTTTGTAATTAAAATGAAGGTAGAAAAAATAGAAATTTTAAGATTGAAAAAGAATAATGAAAGTTTTTGGTGAAAATGGAGTGAAATCAGGTATGGGGAGGGTGAAATTTAGGTTAATTAGGTGGTAAAATAAATATGGATGTAATTTAGGATGGTTTGGGGTAGGTTTTAGGTGGTTTTGGTTAATTTTTAGAAAAATATGGACATCGAGGGGTATCGGACCTAGGGATGAAACCAGAGACTGGCATTACATCAGTCAAATGGGGGCGGGTATTAGTCATGGTGTATCGATGACAGACATGAGGTTAAAGGGTGATAAGGCCTATCGGTCAAGGTAACTGATGTCAATCACTATAAAAAGTGACTTATGCCTAACAGGGTGGGTTAACGCGAAAGGTAGGTTATAGAGAAGAGTGTAAGTTGTAAGTTATGCATGATGGGGTGAATAAGGTAGTAATTGATAAAGTTGGTATAAAATCAATGATATAATTAGGTAGGGTTTTTTCTTAAATAGAGGTATGAATGGCACAAGTTTGTGGTGTAAGTAATCATAGGTCAAATGTAGGTGAAGGGGTGAAAGAAAGTAGTAAATAGATGAATATGTAAAAGTGGGAAGGATAGAGATACAAATATATTTTAAGTTAGTTAATATGGGTAGAAAGTAGGTAGAGATGAGAAAATAAATATGTGGGAATGGTACTGGGGTGAGGTTAGCAACAAGATAGACTAAGAAGAGGGTAAGTATCTTGATTAATATTGATTGATTGTTGATGTATGAAAGGTAAAAAATTATGATGTGAGACAAAGTTCCACCACTATTGGTATATATGTGGCCTAGTGTGATAGAGGAGGAGTGGGATGATATGTGAGATGTGGGGCTTGATGATGTGAGTTGCTATAAGAGCATTGTATCAAGATCATAGTTTGATGGTCTCTCACATCGATAGATGGGACTCAGCGGCCAACACCTTCCATTTACCCATCGACGAGATGCCTATCACATTGGAGAATGTTTACTTGATTTTGTGGTTGCTGATTTTTGGGAGCAAATATATCAGATTTTGTTAGATGATGTCACTTGAGGCCCATAGTGGTGGTGTTTGGAGATGTCATGGGTGAGTTGAGATATTACATTGCTAGCATTAGTTATGGGGATATGTGCGTAGCACATCCTCAGGAGACCAGATTGGCCTTATTGATGAACGTAAAAGTTGGTTGTTTTACGCTTCATGACTCAGAGGGTGGGACCTTTATCCTCAGGATTTGATGGAAGTTTTACAGTATATGATTGAGGAGAGGATATGTTTTACCTAGGAACCAACTTGTTTGGTATAACTGTAAAGAGAGTTATGGGCCTATCAGAGGATTAGGAAATTTGGGGTATGCTACACTTATTGACTTCACTATTGGGCATATGAGAATATAGTTATTGTGCTACGTTCAGTAGGCACTTCCTTGACATGAATGAAATATACAGGGTATCATGAGAGCTAGTTTCAGGAGATGGGTGCTAGTAGGTAGCTCATCCTATGAGGTAGATGAGGTGTCACATGATGATGTTTTATATGACCAAATGGATTTTAGAGAGGCCGTATATGATTAGATATTGTATGATGATCATATGTGGATTTTCCATCTTATAGAGGTATGGCAGATGAGCTGAGGGATTTACAGTTGGTCAAATGGATATAGGGGAGACATGCCGGTGAGCACGAGATGATTCTAGTGGACAGATTCTAACACCAGTTTGGGTTATATCAGGGCGTGCCTCCACCATTTCCTCAGTATCACAGAGACGATGTGGAAAGACCTTTATCTCCACCACATCATATAGGGCTAGCAGGGCAGGAGGAGTAGGTGGCGGATAGGAGGATTGATGACACTGGTTCTACTGTTGCATACAAATAGTGGTGGGTAGCATAGTTATAGGAAGCACCGCCATGGTCAAGCCAACCAGATGTAGCTATAGTGATAGTGCATGGGGTTGCACTATAGGGGTAGGTTATGAATTTATAGTTGCAGCTCACCCAGGCACATGCACATGAGGTCACCCTTTAGGGGTAAGTGACTAGATTATAGGGAAAAATTTCTTAGGCACATGCTCAGGCTCCCACACAGCTGCTGACAGATGATGAGGGATAGGTAGTATATTTGCAGGAAAATGTGACGGGGTTATAGGCCCAGATAGTCACCTTATAGGGAAGTTAGCCACATCACAGGCATATGTGATTACATTACATGCACAAGTAGCTACACATGAACTAGTACATGGGCCACTTTTATTGGGACATGGTCCATAAGTTAGGGCAAGAGTGATGGCTCCTCCTTAGGTTATATCTATGGCCACTTATCAAGATGCATTATCAGAGGTGAGGTATTATCAGGACCAGTTTTTAGAGGCTGGTATACATGTTCCATTTTATGCCAAGCATAGAGCATAATAGGCAGCCATTTCCAGGACCAGCTCACGGACATATAGTTCAAGTAGTTGAGAGAACCGTCAGCCATATAGGTAGGGTGAGCAAGAGGTTACCAGTTCATGGTGATATAGGAGAGGTGAGGGTACTGGAGAGATGATGAGTGGGTGGGGACCGAAACTAGATGAGGATAAAAGGGAGAGTAGCAGGGGTGCCAACCCGTCATAGAGGCCATATCTATTGACATGTATTTTGTATTTTGTATTTATATACTGGCTTGTGTGCTGAAGATGTGAGATTGTATATGAGTGTTTTTGAGATACTTGTATTATTTATCTGTATATTCAATTTTTTGATATACAGACTCCCCATTTATATAGTTGATGATCATGGTTTATATGTGATGTGTTTGATTTAATTTCCAATGTATTGTTATTATGGAAACTAGATATGTAGGCATGGATGGTTATGGTTGTATGATTTGATTGCACTATTATATTGATGTTATGGAAACTTAGAATTTTAGGCATGGTATGGTTTAATTTCCAAGTTATTGTTGGTATGGAAATGTAGATGTGTAGGCATGGTTTGATTTTGATTATGTGATTGATAGTTTAATTTCCACTATAGCAATGTCATGAAAATTATTCATTCAGGCCTGATTGAGTTGATATTGTGATGAAATGAAATGAATTAATGTTATGTGAATTTCCAAGTTATTGATCTTATGGAAACTAGGTATGTAGGCATGGTTGAGTTTTGTTTTCCTTTGATTTAATTTCCAAGTTAGTGACATTATGGAAAATAAATAATGATGGATATGAATGATGTATGGTTTATGGTTTAAATTAACTTCTAAGTGATTTATTTTATGGAAATTAACTAACGAAGGTTTTTTTTGATGGGGGAAAATGATGAGGGGGTAAAAGAGTGGTTGAGCTAACCTCAAAGGGCCCCATGCCCTAAGAGTGCTGCCTACATAGCCCTTACGAAAGGGGCCTCAGGAAGATGTATTTATCCCATAAGATAGGGAAGAATAAGATGATGTAGGTGAGTAGGTTGGTGAGTTTATGTATGGCGAAATGGGAAAGGTAAGTTAGGCATGGTTGTGTCTAGGTTGATTAGGCATGGTTGTGTCTAGGTTGTTTAGGCATGGTTGTGTCTAGGTTGTTTAGGTAAGATAGAATGTGTAAGATGAGTTGATTGAAGTAGATGATGAATGTAAATGTAGGTGAAAGGAGAAGAAATCCCAGAAACTAAGTGTTGAAGGTCTTTTCCTGTGTAGAAGAATCAATAAGTAAGCAAAGGGGTGAATGGTAAAAGAGGTAGAAATCCTCCATAAGTGGTAAGAACCATTATGAGCATACCAAAGATAAGCTTATGAACTTAAGCCCCTAAAGGTATTGCATGATTGAAATTTCTAGGTGTGAAAGAAGTGGCATGATCACTACGTGTCACATGTACACACGTCATCCCTTGAATAGGTAGAAGAGAATAAAAAGAGGTAAGGTGGAGGATTGTGTTTAGCGTAACCTTGTTGTGAGACAGCATGCCCCTTCTGAAAGATACCCAAAACTAGAGTAGGCAAGTCCATGACCAAAAAGTTGTATTTTTATTGATTTCTTTTCTTTTGTTTTTATAAACTAATCAATGTGGGAAGTCTATAATGGGATAAAGAGGTTCTCCTTGAGGTCTTCTTAAAGCTTATCGATGCTGGAAGCTCTAGAATTATGTTATTTTAGAGATACAAATTAGTCTTCTTTTTGGATAGACTAATTATAATAAATGGCTAGCTTTTTATAGTTGTCCTTCAAGGAAGCAATATACTTATAGTAACAAGGAAAATAGGTAGATGTTCTTTTGGGGGATTCATCTATTTGTGAAAATTTTGACTCAAGGAATTGAGTTTTGGTTATCCCCATATATTTTTTTTTCTTTTTATTTTTGAACTTGAAGTCATGGACAAGACTATAAAGGAGTATAGGCCTCTTTTATGAAGGTAAAACCATATCACAAAAAGGTTAGCTATGTAAGAGGGGTTTTAAGTGATGAATGACCATGGGATTCCATCTTGAAAAGGATGAAAAGTATCCATGAGAATCATGCCATGAGTAGAGCCGTGATACTCATATTGAAGATAAGGCTGAATGGTGACAGATAATCACATGATTCTGTTTGAGTTGTTGGACCTTGAAATAGGTAGATGGAAGGAGAGGTTTTCTCAAGGGACGAGCATGTAAGTGACATAAAGTGATGTAGAAATTTATTCAATAATAGAATGGTTGAAGATGTAAGGCATTAAGGGGCTCAGGTTTGGGTTTACCTTTAAGAGAAGATAAATGATAAGCACCTGATCCATAGGTATGGGTGATAATGTAGGGTCCAAGCCAATTAGGAGAAAACTTTCTTGTTTACTTTTCTTAGCTTTAGTTACATGTTGATTTTATTTGAGGACAAGATCACCAACCTTGAAAGTTCATTCATGAACACATTTTTCATAGGCACGTTTGATACATTTTTAGTAGATTTGAAGGTGGTCAAGAGCATTTAAATGGTGTTCATCTAATAAC
This sequence comes from Taxus chinensis, assembly GCA_019776745.2. Lineage (NCBI taxonomy): Eukaryota > Viridiplantae > Streptophyta > Pinopsida > Cupressales > Taxaceae > Taxus > Taxus chinensis. The sequence continues at coordinate 170,932,342 of CM034151.1, forward strand.
TCAAGTTGTGCCAAATGGTCTTGGTGAAAGCCATCATCATTGAGCATATCTTTAAGTGAGATACGAAGAGATGGAATTTGGACTTTGAGAGGTAGGACTGCCTCTATACCATAGACCAAAGAGAAAGGTGTGACAAAGGTTGAGGTACAAATGCTAGTGTGATAAGCCCATAAGGTGAAAGGAATGTGTGTATGCCAATCCTTACCAGTATCATCGATGACTTTCATGAGAATTTTTTTGAGGGTTTTGTTAGTTGATTTAGATTGACCATTGGTTTGAGGATAATATGGTGAAGAGAAACTGAGTTGAATACTGAAGTTATTGTAGAGTTTTCGTAGACTCTTGTTTTTGAAATTTTTACCATTATCAGTGATGAGGTGATGAGGAACACAACAAAAAATGATGTGATGGTTAATGAATTCACATATTTTCTTGGCTTTGGTAGAAATGAGAGGGATGGATTCCACCCATTTAGTGTAGTATTTGGTTGCTGTGATGATCCATTGATGACGTTGAGAAGAATGAGGGTTAATCTCTCCAACGAGATCTAAACCCCATTGGGAGAAAGGCCAAAAGTCCCTGGCGACTTGTAAGGCATGACTTGGGGTGTAGTGAAGGTTAGCATGCTGTTGACACTTCACACAATGTTTGACATAGTCACAAAAATCTTGGTTAAGGGTTGGCCAGTAATATCTGAGTCAAAGAATACATTTGGAAATAACATGACCACTGAAATTTCCACCACAAATCCTGTCATGGATTTCTTTAATGGTGTAAGGAATTTTAGAACTAGTGAGGCACTGTAGGAGGATACCATCAAAGCCACATTTGTAAAGAAGACCCCCCATGACGACATAATGAGAGAATTTTTGGAGAAAGGCTCACTTACCATTGTGAGTGAGATCTAGAGGTAGGATTGAAAGGGAGAGGTAGTCAGTGTACTACTTATACCAAATGTCATGTGGGTCGGTTTCGACTCGTCCCACAAATTTTATGTCATGAAATAGATAAGAAGGTGTCTACAACCATTGTACTCTGACAAAGATTTTAGAGTCTAAAGGTGAGGCAGGTATTTGTGAGGTGAGGCAAGCCATGGTATCCACAAATTTTTTAGTGGATCGTGGAACAGTTTGAATGTCGTAATTATCAAAGGTAGTCAAAAGCATGTCGATGTGATGCTTATAATTTTAAAGTATTTCATTATGACACTGGTATAAACCATTGACTTGGTTGACAACCAGTTGAGAATCACCAAAGATATTAATGGTCTTAACATCTAGGGAAATGGCAGTTTGGAGACCTAACATGAGTGCTTCGTATTCAACCACATTATTGGTACAATCAAAGTCAAGTTTGAAAGATAAAGGCATAGGATCTCCGTCAAGAGGAATGAGAATAACCCCTTGCGCCACCCCCACGTTGACATTTAGAACCATCAAAGAATAGGGTCATTTGATAAATGGTGTCATCCAAGGATAGAGTGTAGATAGATTCATCAGGAAAATCAAAGTTAGAAGATTGATTTCTGGAAAGAGATTCGTCTATAAGATGATCCGTAATGGTTTGTCTCTTAACAAACTTTTGATGAATGAATTCTAGGTCTAGGTCTGAAAGGAGCATGAGCAAATGTGAAGCACATTGGTGTTGATAAGGTTTAACATACATGTAATGTAGGGTCAGTGTTGGTGACGATGAAGGTCTTGTGGTTGAGTAGGTAGTGGCAAAGTTTAGTGGCGAAAAATACTAAGGATAAGAAAATATTTTCAGCATGAGTATATTGAGTCTCATAATCTAAAAGCATACAGATTATGTAATATACTACTAGCTCTCTGTGTTTCTCGTCGTTATGAGCAAGCATGACACCCAAGGAATGGTCAGTGGTAGATATATAGAGGTAAAATGGTTGGTCATCCTTAGGTGGGATGAGCATAGGTGGCTGAAGAAGGTACTACTTCAATGCTTCAAAGGAGTTGTGGCACTTGTCATTCCAATTAAAGGAGACATATTTTTTAAGAAGATGATGAAAAGGGTGACATCGGTCAGAAAGTTGGGAAATAAAACATCGAATGAATTACAACTTTCCTTGTAAACTACAAAGCTTTCGAAGGTTAGTAGGTGAAGGCATATCAAGAATAACCATTATTTTAGGAGGACTGAATTTGATGCCCCACAAAGAAACAATGAAACCAAGGATTTTTCTAGAGAGAACTGCAAAGATGCATTTCTTTGGTTGAAGGAAAACACAGTATTTGATGAGATGATCAAAGATGATCTTGAGAATGGGGAGATGTTCAACACAAATTTTAGATTTTCTGAGAAGGTCATTGACCTAGTCTTTCAGTATGTCATGCATGATATCATGGAAGATATAGGTCATCATGCGATGATAAGTGGCACCAACTTTTTTCAAGCCAAAGGGCATGACCCAATAATAGAAGGTCCCCCAAGGGGTGATAAAGGTAGTTTTATGTTGATCCTATGACACGAGTAATATTTGGTTATAACCTGAGAATCCATCCATAAGAGATAACATCTCATGGCCAGCTGTAAGATCAATAAATTAGTTCATGTCAGGAAAAGGAAATTCATCCTTAGGGTAGGCAAGGTTAAGGTCATGGAAGTATGTGTAGGTGTGTTGCTTTAGTGATGGGAAAAATGTTAGAAATCCACTATGGATAGTCGATAGGTAAAATGAAAGAAACATAAAGAAGATGTCAAAGTTATTCTTGGAAAAGAAGGGAAATGTGTGGATTCATTTTTACATCTTCTGTTTCATAGGTTTGGCATTAGGAATAGTAATGATATTGTGCACCATGATATTTGGGTCAATACCGTGCATATCAGCATAAGACCAAGCAAAAGTGTTGTTATGATCTCAGAGGAAAGAGGTGAAGGCTTCCTACTTAATAGAATCTAAAGATTGACCTATCTTTAGAATTTGAGGGTCATCCTGAGTGTGAATGTTGATCTCGATGGTCGATTCATTTAGCATGGTTTGTGTCTCAGAAGGTAATGACTTGTGAATGTAAGAATCCTCTTAACCTAGATAGGTGAGAATGGAATCATTGTCCTGACATTTAATGACTTTTATAGAAGGTGTGTCATCATCAATCATGTCAGGATAAAGGAAAGGAAGGGAAGAGGGAGCCTCGCCATTGCGTTGATAGGTCAGAGGTCCCAAGGAAATCATGTTCATGAAAAAAAGTTAGGATGGATAGATTATAGATCCATGGAATTTGTGGGTGAAGGTGGTGTGGTAGGTGAAGAAGGTGATGAAGGTATAGAAGGTGGTTCTTCCTCTACGAGTTTGATTCTAGCCTTCTTAGAACTAGGTGGTTCAAAGAATCCAATACCATGATGGTCTTTATGTTTATGGGTAGTGTAAGGAATAACTATGTGATGACCTTGTTCATAAATACCAAATCCAAATCCCTTCCAAGCACAACAATGAAGAAAGGTGTGGGTGAAGTGGTAGTTGGTGAGGTAACAGAAGTCAAATGAAAAAGGTTGTGTTTGAGTGGGTGGTTCAGGAGAATAAGAAGAAGTATCAAGTCCACCAAATGTCAAGTTGGTGCAAAGGTGGGGAGGACCATATGGAAACACTTCTCCTATACGATGATCATAATGTGGGTGTTGATGAAGGTTTCTATACTCTTGAGGAGTTTGGAATGTGTCAATGTTGTACAGGCGATACTCCCCTAGGGTAAGGCATTGAAAAACACCTTCCAAAGGGTTAGAAGTTGGTACTTTGGTGGAGGGAATGGATGAGCTATTTTAAGTTTGAGAAGAAGGATTGGTAGATGGGATAACTTTGGAAGCTACAGAAGTAGTGGGGAGAGATGAGTTAGGTGAGGAAGATGTAGAAGTAGAAGTGGTAGATGAAGCAATGGAAGAAGATGAGGCAGAAGTGGTCACAGTAGTGGATGAGGCTGCAATGGTAGTAGATGAGGAAACAACGGTACTGGATGAAGTGGAAATGATAATAGATTCCTTAAATGGGATAAGGACATCATTGGGTCAATACAACATGTTTCAGGGTTTGAAAGGTGAAGGATCTTCCAAAATAGTGTAAGGATGTACTTCATATTCAAAATTGATGCAACGGTGAAGAATCAAAGATACATACCCCATGGCATGGATCCACGACTGATCAAGTAGTATGTTATATTGGAATTCCCCTTCGAGAACATAAAAACATTAAGTAATGGTGTGGGGACCCATGCGAATGTGGAGGATGATGGTGTCGAGAGTAGAAGTCAAAACATCATTGAATGAACACATTATAACTAGGTTATTATGCATGCAATTGGTAGGTATGCACATTTATTCATACACATGGGAGGAAATAATATTCATACTTGTACCTCCATTGATCATAACGCATTAGATGTGAGTATCCTCAATGTGGACAGAGATGAAGAGGGTGGGATCAGGATCATCTGCATGGTAAGGAGAAATCTCCGAGTCAAAGAATTTGAGAACAAAAAATTGATGAGTGGTAGCGACAACAGAGGTTTTAGGTGAAATAGTGAGAGTGGCCACATGATGAGGTGTGAATATGGCAGCGATAGGCGTAGGGTCATTTGATAGAACCTCAATAGTTTGTAGGATCTCAAGGAGGGCCTAATGATGAGACTGGGTGTATGATGAAGATTGGAATGTTGTTGTAATTTTACACAACGTTTTATGTAGTCACAACAATCATGGGTAAGGGTCAGCCAGTAATAGCCTAGGTGAAGAATACACTTAGCAACAGCAAGGCCACTAAAGTGACCTCCATATATGCCATCATGAACCTCCTTAATGGTATAAGGAATTTCAAAACTTGTGAGGCATCGTAAGAGAATATCATCAAAGCCACGTTTATAGAGGAGTCCCCCTAGAATGACGTAACAAGAGACCTTTTTAAGGAAGGTGTGTTATCCATTACGAGTGAGATCAGGAGGTAAGATGGAGAGAGAAACGTATTCGGAGTATTGTTTATACCTCATGTCACTCAGGTCAGGGGTAGCGGTTCCGATCGAGTAAACATTGTGAGGTAAATAAGAAGGTGATTGGAGTCATTGTACAGTGACAAAGATTGTAGAATTGCTAGGTGAAGTGGGTATTTGGGAAGCTAAGCAGGCCATGGTATCTATAAATTTGTTGGTTGAACATGGGATGGTTTGAAGGGTGTAACGATCAAAGGTGGTCAAAAGTATGTCTACATGATGTTTCTACTTTTGAAGTATCTCGTTACGACATTGGTACATACCATTGACTTGGTTTACGACCAATTGAGAATCACCAAAGATGTTGATTGATTTAACATCTAGTGCATAGGTGGCTTGGAGACCTAGTACGAGCACTTTGTATTCATAAATATTTTTGGTACATTCAAAATCTAGTTTAAAAGAAATAGGCATGGGTTCTCCATCAAGGTGAATGAGGATAATACCAACCTCGCCCCCACGTTAACACTTAGAACCATCGAAAAAGAGTGTCATTTGGTAAGGAGGTTCATCCAGGGAAAGGGTAGCAATTAACTCATATGGAAAGTCAAAGTTAGAGGGTTGATCCCCAGAAATAGGTGTGTCAACCAATTGGTCGGCGATAGCTTGGCCCTTAATGAAATTTTGACAAATGAATTTGAGGTCAAGATCAACTAAAAACATAAGCCATCGTTCGGTACATTGATTTTGATAAGGTTTGGTGTACATGAAGTGTAAGGGGTCGGTGTTGGTCACAACATAGGTATTGTGGTTGAGTAGGTATTGACGGAGTTTGGTGGCAACAAAAACTAAGGCTAAGCAAAGTTTTTCAGGATGGGTGTATCGGGTTTCGTAGTCCAAAAGAGTACGGCTGATGTAATAAACTTCCTGCTCCCTGTGTTGTCCATCGCGATGAGCGAGCATGGTTCCCAAGGAGTGATTGATAGCAGATATGTATAGGTAAAAAGGTTAATCATCTTTAGGTGGAATGAGTACATGTGGTTGGAGAAGGTATTGTTTTAAGGCCTCAAAAGCTTTGTGACAGCCATCATCCCATTTAAAGGAGACATCCTTCTTGAGCATATGATGAAATGGTTGACACTGATCAGATAATTGTGAAATGAAACGGTGAATGGACTTAAAATTGCCTTGCAGACTACAAAGTTGTCGAAGGTTAGTAGGTAGAGGCATTTCTAGAATGGCCTTTACTTTAGCATGGTCAAATTCTATACCATGGAGGGAAACTATAAATCCTAGGAGCTTTCCTGAGAGAACCACAAAGATGCACTTCTTAGGCTGAAGGTGGACGTAATATTTAATGAGGTGGTCAAAGATGGTTTTAAGGATGGCAAGGTGCTCGGAGTGACGTTTATATTTAGCCAAGAGATCATCCACGTAATCTTCCAATATGCGATGCATGATATCATGGAAGATGTAAGTCATAGCCCGCTGATATGTGGCACCAGCATTTTTAAGGCCAAAAGGCATGACTCGATAGCAGAAGGTCCCCCAAGGGGTGATTAATGAGGTTTTGTGTTGATATTCTGGGGCAAGAAATTTTTTTATAACCCAAGAAGCCATCCATGAGTGATAGCATCTCGTGACCAGCGGTGAGGTCAACTAGTTGATCAATACCAGGTAAGGTAAATCCATCTTTCAGGTAGGCTAGGTTGAGATCACGGAAGTTCATGAAAATACGGAGTCCCCCCATTGCTTTAGTGACAGGGACAATGTTAGAAATCCAATGATGATAATCAATGGGTAAGATGAAGGAAACATAAATAAGGCACTGAAGTTCTTCTTTAACGAGAAGAGCAATGCGAGGGTACATTTTCCTTGGCTTTTGTTTGATGGGTTTGGCATCAGGAATAGTTACAATATTGTGAACCACTATGGTGGGGTCAATATCAGGCATGTTTGCGTAAGACCAAGTGAAAGCATGGTTATGATCTCTGAGAAAAGAAGTGATGGCTTCCTGTTCAGCAACATCTAAAGATTGTCTGATCTTTAGGATGTGCGGGTCATCCTGAGTATGAATGTTGATCTCGATAGTCAATTCATTCAACATGGTTTACGTCTCAGAGGGTAACGACCGATGAATATATGAGTCTTCTGCACCAAGGTAGGTGAGTATGGATTCATCATCCTGACATTGAATGATGTTAATTATAGGTGTGTCATCATCGATCATTTTAGGATACAGGAAGGGAAGAGTGGAAGGAGCCTCGCCCTCATGTTGATAAGTCAAAGGCCCCAAGGAAATGGTGTTTATGAAAAAAAAAAGTTAGGAGGGATAGATTCAAGATCCATCGACTCCGTCGGTGAGGAAGGTGATGAATGAAGGTGGAGAAGGTGGAGAAGAGATGGTGTCCTTAATGAGTTCAATGTGGGCTTGTTTGGTAGGTGGTTCAGAAAATATGATACCACTACAGTCATTATGTTTGCGGGTGGTACAGTGAATAACGGTATGATGGCCTTGCTCATAAAATCCAAAACCAAAACCCTTCCATGCACATCAATGTAGGAAGGTATGGGCGAAACGGTGATTGGTAAGTGATTGGAAGTCAGTGTAAAATGGGTGGGTTTGTGATGGTGGTTCAGGTGTGTAAGTGGTAGTATCAAGTCCCCCATAGGTGAGACTAGTACGAAGATGAGGAGGACCATAAAGGAGGCGTTCTCCTATATGGTGATCATAGCGAGGGTGTTGGTGAAGACTTCCATACTCTTGTGGAGTAAGGAATGTGTTGACACTATATAGGCGGCACTCCCCCAGAGTGAGGCATTGAAAAACACCTTCCAAGGGATCAACGGTTGGTATGTAGGTAGCTGGTATGGATAATGTGTCAGAGGTCAATGCAGAGGTGGAGTTAACGGATTAGGAAGCTGATGGGTCAACTGTGGAGGTTATGGCAGTGGTAGGAATGGAGGAGGTATGTGTGGTAGAAGCAGCGGCTGTACTGATAGGTGGAGGTGTAGGTGAAGCGGTAGTGGTCGTGGAGGTAGACAGCTTGATAGGTATGAGCACATCATTGGGTCGGTAAAGCATGTTGCATGTTTTAAAAGGTGATGGGTCAGCTAGAATGGTATACGTGTGTCCTTCATGTTCAAACTTTACACAATGATGCAAAGTGGAAGGAACACAACCCATGACACGAATCCAGGGTCTACCAAGCAACATGTTATATTGGAATTCCCCCTCCAAAACATAAAATAATTCTGGAACAATGTGGGGGCCCACACAAATGTGGAGGATGATAGTTCCTAATGTAGAGGTGATAGTTTCATTGAATGAATGCAACATGACCGGGTGTTTATGCATGTAATTGTCAGGTATGCGCATTTGAGAAAATGCATGGGATGAAATGATGTTAATGCTAGCACCCCCATCAATCATCACACGGCGTACCCGTATGTCATCGATGTGGACAAAGATGAAGAGGGCTAGGTCTGGGTCATCATTTTGGTGTGGCACAATCTCTTCCTCTAAGAAGCTAAGGGAGACCACTTGGTGAACAGGGTGGGGTGAAGATGGTAATTTGGTGAGAGAGGCTAGATGATGGGGTGTGATAATGGAGGCTACGGGTGTAGGGTCATTGGGTAAAACCTTGATAGATTGAAGAACCTCCATGAAAGCTTGACAATGGGATTCCGAGGTTTGAATGAGGTCATATAGGGACATTTTGAGGGGAGACTGGTGTAATTTTTTGAGCATGGTGCGATGTGTGACACCATTAGAAATGGGGTACGTGGGACCATAGATAGTGATTTTAGGTATGGGTGTAGATGGTATGTTGGGTATAGGATTGGTTGGTGGTCAGTTGCCTTTTCTTTACCCTTCTATGCACATGTAGTGATGTGTATCATGTTTATTTAAGGGAAGTTGGAAAATGGAGAAGATGTAGGGTGAGTCGTATAACGACACGACGGACAAAAACCTACTGGAGGAGAAAAACCCTGTGAGGTGAGTTGGGCGCAATGACATTTGAGTGGTGGCATGGCAAGTTCTCTGATGTAAACCATGTTAATTTCAAATCTTGGGGGTGGCTCTAGGAGCTATGAGGGTGGAGGTTGTGGTCGTTGAGTGGGTAGTGTGGGAATGAGTTTCGATGAAGCATAATCCTTATCGAGAAGGTCATCTTCGTCAAAGTTGGTTTATGATGGACACAATTCGATAAGGATGGTTTTTAAGGCCTTGCAGTTCTCCACATCGTGCCCTAACACACGATGGTATGTGTAAATTTTAGTATCGTCAAACCCTTTTGGCTTGGGTTTGAGGGGGTCGTAAGGTCTGAGTGGCGGTAATGTGATGACAGAAGTCTCAAGGAGGTTGGTTAAAATTTTGGCATAAGACCCTGCTAGTGGATCACAATGGGAAGTGAATGTGGGTTTGGGTGTAGGTGTAGGTGATTGTTGAGAAACAATATTTAGAAGAGGAGGGGGTCGAGCTATGGGTTTGGGTGCTGGTGTGGTTTTAGGTGTCATTCGTGTTTGTTTAGGTAGGGGTATAGTAGATGGACGAGTAGGAGGGTGTGTGGTCGTTTTGACTACCTTATTGTGGGGTAGTGGAGTTTTGTTTTTGGGTTGCACCTTCTTGGGTAAAGGTGATGTGGGTGTACGAGGTCTAGAAGGAAAAGTAGATGGAGGAAGAGGGTGAGTTACCCATGGGGATAACGGGGGTGCTGTGAAGGTAGATGACGCGGGTCATGCTTGAGGTGTGAGAGACAGTGACTAAAGTGTAGTGGGTAGTGAAGCAATAGCTGAGGGTATTGGAGGTATGGGTGGTAAAGAGGCTGCAGGTGTGGGTGTAAGTGGGTTGGGCATCTGGGTAGGTCAGAGGTTTGTGAGGAAGGAATGGGTTGTTTTGTTTTTGGTTTATTGATGGGTGGAGGTTTCTTGACCATGTTGGGAAGCTGAGATCCTAAGACAGACGAGATAGTGCAGGTGTGATTGGTGTGGCCGGGGTATGAGTTCTATGGGTTTGGTGCTTCTATTTGGGTGTCAGAAGTAGGTGTGGTGTTGACTTTGGAGGATGTAGCTAAATCCAGTTTGATAGGTGGATGAGTAAGGCTGGTGGTCGGGGTGACCCCTAAAGTGGTAATAGGTTTAGTCGAGGAAGATGTTGTAGGTATGGATTTGGGTTTAGGTGTAGGTTGAGTTATGGGTAAGGGTGTGGTTTGAGCTATAACAGGTGTCATGGAAGGGGTTGTGATAGAGGTGGTTGTGTTTGGTTTGATTGGTCGAAATATTTTTGGGTAGATAGTGGAGGTATCAGCAAGGGATCTCTACATCTATGTTGAGACGGGAAGTAAAAGGTGCCCCCATAATAGAGCCCTATCCACATAATCTAAGTGATCAGCCAAATGTGAGAATGACATGTCTGTAGGTGGAGTTGGTGAGGACCTAATGGAAATTCCCGTAAAATGTGTCTTAGAGATGGGGAATTGGCTAGCTTCAGCTTCCGTGGGTAAGAGACAAAAGTAGGTCTGTAGGATTTTGGGTAGCTGATGGAGAATGCTCACCAAGAGGCAAAGGTATCTCAACTGGGTCTATGATGGGTGGAGGAGATGATGGGAGCTCCTCTATAAGTGGAGGAAGGATAGGTGCTCCTCTGTGGGTGGAGGAGGTAAGGTGCTCCTCTATGGGTGGAGGAGGTAATGGGTGCTCCTCTATGGGTGGAGGAGGTACTGTGGGTAAAGGTTCTCTAAGTGGTGAAGCTAGGGGTGAGATGGTCTCAATGTTAGTGGAAGACTCCTCCGTAGGTGATGAAGGAGATGAAAGGTGTTCCTCTGTTGGTGAAGGAACAGGGGAGGTTGGTTCTGACGTGGAAGGAGGATTTCGGGCTAGGATCTCCTCTATGGAAGGAATATGAGGTAATTGGGAGGTGACAGGTATGTCATTAAAGATAGCGTGAACCTCACGGGTATGGGTATCGTGAGTTGAGGTCTCACCGGTTTAATCAGACAAAGGGGCATGGTTGGGAAATGGTTTCTTGAAGATGTGTAGGTTTTGGTTGGTAGGTGCATTAGGATTATCCATGGTTAACTCACCTTTCTCGAGCATTTCTTGGACAATATTTTTGAAAGTGATGCAGTTTCCATCACTATGACCCTTTACTCGATGATAATTATAGAAATCATGTTCTTTATACCATGCAGGCATGGGGCGAGCAGGGTCAAAACTAGTGTGTGGTTTTATGGGTGGAAGAGTGATGGCTCTGGATTTGATAAGCTTTTCTAAGATAGAAGAGTAAGGTTCCCCAATTGGGGTATATTTCCACTGCTCTCATCTGAATTGAAAAGTCTGGACAGGTGAGAGATTAGATGAAGGGGTAGCCTGATTTGACGGATGTGTTGGGCCGGCCTTGAGTACCACTACATTAGTGGTGCCCTTAGCTTTTGAATAATTGGTTTGTGGTTTGGAAGAAGAAGAGGTATCATTTGACTTGAATGCCGAATTCTTATTGCGTAATTGGATTTTCTTCTCTTTGATGGCCCGAATCTCTAACTTTCGTGCCATAGTGAATGCTTCGTTGAATGTTCAGAAGGTTTGGACCTGCAAGGTCAGTGAGATATGTCTAGCACAAGCCCATGTGAAGAGATCGATGAGTTCTGTTTGTGGCAGTTGGAAGGTAAGTTGGTTGATCAGGCTACGCCAGCGAGTGACAAAATCTGTGATAGATTCATCCTCATACTGACGTGTGGAGTATAGATCGGTCATGGTAACCTTCTTGACGATATTGATAGAGAAATGATCCAAGAAGGCTTGGGCTACCTGATTGAATGAGAATATAGAGTGTCTAGGTAACCCACTATACCAATCTAATGTAGGTCCAGTGAGGGACATGGGAAAGGTTCTTAAGAGCAAGGCATCATCATGAGTGATCAGATAACACCCATGTTTGAATGACCACAAATGTTGTTGTGGGTCTTCTTTTCTATTGAAATGATTGAATTTAGGCATTTCCCAATGCACGGGGTATGAGCGGATAGGAATGGATGGGTGAATGGGCTTGTTGCAAATCTCGTCGTAGGTGAGAGTGTTGAGGGAGCCTAGAAACCGATGCCTCCAATGTCTGCATCTTATCCAACATCAATTTAATTAGGTTGTTGGTGGGTTGCGATGATTGGGTGCCTCCTGTAGCGTGAGAGGGTTGGTTTTGGGCATATAATAGGGGTGGCACTCTAGTGTATGGGGCTGCCATGTAGGTTGATTGAGAAGAAGGTAGTGAAACAAGGGGTACGTATCTGGTGTGTATAATGGATGAAACGGGAGGTTGTTGGTAGTATGTATATGGGGGTGGAAGGGTCATGGTAACCCTAGTGGCAATAGGGGCTAATGATTGTGGAATGGAAAGGACCACGTTCTGAAATGGGGTAGGGGTCACCGACACTAGAGGTGGTAATGTAGCTATGGGTATGTGTGAGACATTAGGGGTGGATGAGGTTGTGTTTGGGGTAGTTGTCACGGGTATGGTGGATGTAGCGGGTGCCACAAAGGTAGCAGATGCGGCAGTTATAGCGGGTATAGGACCTAGCTATGAAATGACTGGGGGTAAGGTAGATGTGGGCAGCACGGAGCCAGATGGGGCTGATGTGGGAGTGGGAGTGAGAGTCGGGGGGATAGATATGGGCATGTCGTATATCAACTGACCCGAGGCATCTCGAGTGGACACGAGTGGGAAAGGTAGAACTGCAAGGCAGCAGGGTTTTGGTCAAGGAGTTGTGTGAACTCCTCATCTCTGGTAGTGATAGTAATAGGCTGGATGGGCTCCATGGCTGGTGATAAAATGGAAGGTGGTGAAGGACTAGGTGGGAGTGGTTGACAACTGGTGTGAAATACGAGTGCGCTTTCTTGTCTTCAGGTCAGCACCATGTGAACCAGTACTGATCAGGTAGGGTTGCTTCTCTGTAAATGACACAAAGAACATCAGGAACAGGTGAATATGGTGGCAAAAAGTGGATTAGGTACCAAATGGTGGTTGGAATGTGAAATAGGCTAACTGATGCCAGTTAGGGAAAATTGATGCCAGTCAGGGGTAACCACTGCCAGTCACTGTAGAAAATGGACAGTGAGTGAAAAACAAGGCAGAAGGTGAAATCTGATAGGTATGCCAAATCTGATGATGTTTACAATGTCAATGGGTATGATGGTAGTGACAGGGACTGTGAAAAGTGGAAGAAAATGAATAAAAATGTCCTTTTGAGTAGGTTAGTAAAAGGACCTGGAACCGATGTCGGTTGGGTATAACTGATGGCGGTCAGAGGTAACTGACGACGGTTACTATGAAATTGAAATAATGATGAAAGAAAAGTGGTTGTGAATTAAAATATGGTGTGGAATCAGACCCAGAATTTTGAGAATGATGGTGATATGGCCCAGGCACACTCAGGTGAAGCCGGAATACACCAGCTGTGATGAGGAGCGTGCAAGGATGAACAAAAAGTGAAGAACGTGATCTCTCACCTCAAAATGCAAGCCAAGTAGAAACACTAAGAAAAATGTGATCCTAGGAGTGCCCTTTCTATTATGTTTGTTTAGCTTATGTTATTTAGGGACTGACACATGAATTGTGAAATAGTTTTTTTTTGGTGAGGATGGCTTCCTACAAAGAAGGAGATCTAAAAGGTGAGGTTTCAGGTATGTTATGGTGGGGGCGGGCTTCGCTCTGAAGTATGACTCGACAGAGTAGTGAGCTGGGTGCCCACTGTACCGTGATCATGTGATCACCTACAACTTCTTCCAGGTAGGATGTTGTTTAAGAATGTATGTATTTTGAATTTTTGTGAGGTTTGGTAAGACTCAGAGAAAGAGAAAAGGAAAGAAGTGCTTTTCTACGATTCATTTGTCAACCATCAGCTGGGCATGACTTCCAGCAGTGTATAGGTTGCCCTCAATTAATGTGAGCTAATGTGATAAATCAGAATGCAATGCACTTATTTTTAAGCCCAAATCGAGATGTGAAATTGGATGACACAATAAGATGAAGAGGAAGAGGGATGCTCTTTCACTATAATGTAGAAAACATGAAGAAATGGTTCTTTTTAATTACACCAAAAGAAAAGTTTCCTTTAGAGAAAATAGAAAGAAGAGGTGGGTTACCAAGGAAGAAAATTAGTGTGTATGCTTTTTAGAAGGGAAACAAACACACAATTTTTCCTAGGAATGAATGAAATGCAAGGAACCCCAGATGGGTCCCACCGGGCATGCCAAAATGTTTCACATGTTTCTTTGAAGTGTTGACAAAACAAATAGGGTAATGGGCGTAGGAGGAATACCTGTTCAAATGTTGGTTGATGGGTTGTTGCATGCGTATGACTTCCGAATCCACAGCTGATTGTGAGAGCTTCCTTTTGGCTAGGAGGAACTACTTGTAATGCAAAGCAAGACCACCAGAAGGAATTAAACAATATGGGTAGTGAACTGCCTAGCGTATGCTAGATCCAGGAAGTGTGATACTTCCTAGATGGCTATCAGTCCACTATTTTAAACAATTTAATGTTGTAAAAAAAGTAAATCCTATTGTAATTTGAAATGATTTAGGTATCTCACTTAAAACACAATAAGAAATAGATCTAATCTAATAGGCTAAGCTAGAATAGAATCCAAAGGTCAAATGATTGGTTTTGGGTTCTGTAGGTTTGACAGAGGTCTCGGGTAGATCACAGGTGGATGAGGGTGAGATGAAATTTGGTGGGTAGGTCTCTGTTCTGGGCTGTATGGGAAAATACAGAGACCGATGTCAGTTAAGGGTAATCGATGGCGGTCAGGTGTAACCAGTGCCGGTTATTGTGGAAATCTGGAAATGCCACAGAACAAGCTTTGGGTCTCCTTTGTGATTGCACAAAGGACTTTGGTTGGTTGGGATTAGGTATTAGGTGATTGGGGTAGGCTTTAGCGAGGTTTTTAATGGGTATATGGAGGTGGAAATGTTGGAGAAGGTCAATAGGTGGCTAGGTAAACAATAGATGATAAAATGATGATGAAATGAAATAAACCAGAAAAGTATGACATTATACTTACTTGGATTCCGGTCCTGAATGCCTGTGAGTGAGGGATGGAGGTGTTGATGAGGGGTTTGAAGGTTGCAAGTGATCACCAACTGAAGGAAAGATTCTGCATGGACTGCATGTACATTCCTCTTTACTTGGTTAGATCAGATCATGGCTGGGATGGCTGTGCAAGAAAAGATGTTTGATCTCCTTCCTTGCATGTGGATTCTCACTGGAATTCACTCTCTGAAGATGTGTTATCTCTCTGAGATGTGTTAATGCTCGCCAACCTTTTGCTTCTTGCTTCTTGCTTCCAACTTCCAACCTTGAGAATAAGGTTGTTTTGGGGTTAAAAGGGTAACCGACGGTGGTTCCGGCTTAACCGGCGACGGTTAGGGGTAACCGGCGTCGGTCAAGGTGGGATTTCCTAGGTTTACTAAACTAGGGAGATCCTCTTGATTTCTTCAGATCTCATGTCGTTAACCAGTGGATTAGACTAGGAGCCTCTTGTGAGCATGTGGGAATGTGGTTAGAGGGAATGTAGGCATTGATTTTTAGGGTTTGGGTAAGTCTTAGTTAGTTATGGCAACTTACTAAGAACAGGTCTTAGGTTGAGTTGGCTTGGTGAGGTGTCTAAGTGAACTGTATGGGTGGATATTATTTAAAATAAGATATTTAAATAATAAATATAGTGAGGATAATGCATTAATTTAATTAAATTAATATTAGTGGGGTGAAAGGGGCCATGGTTAGGTGAATGTGATGAAGGGTGTTTATTTGTCGAGGGACCAAAGGAGAGTGTGACCTAATTTTAGTGTCTACAACCATAACACTTACTAGCAACATGACCAATCCTCTTACAGTTATAACATGCAATCTTATTCATACCTCTTGAGTCTTTTGTTCTCCAAAGATGATTTTCTAGTTCATACAGGAAATATTGAGATATGTGGCCTTTCTCTTTACATTTGAAGCATAATCTATTCTTTATTTGTCTGATGTCTAGTATCCCTCCATAGTATTTTCATCCATGAAAACAATTCCTCCTTCATTCCTCATCTATATTTCCAAAATTGTGACAAGAAAATAAATAACAATACAAATGTTCTTTCATTCTTATGGATGCATTTGGGTTTCCTAATGGGTTTAGGCATTCTTGAATTTGTCTCCTTGGTCATCTTCATGGTTAATTGTTTAAATTCTTGGACCATCCTTCTCATCCTCACACCTCTTCATAGGTTATTCTACGAATCTTATTCCTATCTTATCACCTGCTGGTTTTTGAAAATCCAAAATTTGATTTAAATATTTTGAGATATTTTTCATCTCTTCCATACGTCTTCAACCTATATATTTTTCTCCTTATAGTTTAGTTTTCAAGGACATAAATTCATTTTCATGACTTATGCAAGTGATTTCTTTATTCATTTGAGGCTTTTATCACTTTTTTAACTTTATACTTCAGACTGTGTATTGAGTTTGAGGTAATCTTCTTCTTTTAATTTGAGAGAGGTTGAAGATCAACTCCAATTGGGATTCAAGTTCTTTGAGTTCATCTTTATGTTCTGCATATTTTATTCTTCTTCCTTAGTCTCAAGAAGATTGATTTTCTCTTTTATTATTTCACCATTAACTTCAATTTTTAGTTCTTTCTTATTTGGTGGTTCAATTCTTCCAGGGAACTTATCAACCCAACTTCAAGATTTACTTCAGCATCATCTTCATTTTAAATTGCCTCTTCACTGAGATACTTATCTCTTGAGATACTTCGGAGAGACTGTCTCTATAGAAATGCTTGTGTTTGAAGAGGACCTCCTCCAACATCTTACACGTTGATTCAAGAGAATACCAGGATCTCTGAATACCAATTGTTTGGAAATTCTTGGACACTAAAAGGGGGTTGAATCAATGATTGTTCAAAATTTTGACATATGATTCAAATTCCTTAACCTAGTTATGATGAAACCACAAAATGATCATTCAAAAGAAATGAAAAAGATAACACATACAGAGAGAGTTAAGATTTAATGTGGAAAACCCTTTCAAGGGGGAAAACCCCATTGAAACCAATGAACTAGCTTATGGAAAGAATTGTCATATAAATGCTACAATGATTTCATGTTGAGCATCCGCTCAACTTGGAGCATCAACTATAATACTTTAGTCATGATGACTACCTAATATTTATTAAGCTTCAACTTTTATGGAAGCTTAAACTCACAACGCTTCAAACCAAGATTCAAATTAATATTCTATAAGCTATAACTTACAAGGAAGCATAAACTTTGTATGTTCTAAGCATTTAATTATACCTTCTTCACAATGTTTTGATCACTCTCTTTTGTGTTGTCTCTCAAAACAAATTATGATCACTTATTCAGCTCATACTTATTATCTTTCTCACTATCCTTCATTTTTTGCAAATACCTCACTCAAATAATCCTCTTCATAACACATTTTATCTTGCTTCTCATGTCGTATATCCTCTCTCAAACATCATACTACTATCATGCTCCACCATTACTACTGTAAAATTTCATTCCTCGATACATTAGATATAATCCTCCAAATTTCATACACTTACTATAACTTCAATGAGCATATATGTCAAAAGTAACCTTCATAGACTCAATTATATGTTTATATATTATCAAGTACAAACATGTTTCCAATGACTCTTGCACTACAACTTGCATGGAAACTCTTCAACTTAAACACCATGAATTGGAATATTCAAAGAGGAAGATGACATCATACTCAAACTGATTATTACATGCAATGATTGCACCTAATTACATGTCAATTATATGTACACAACTTTACTCAACTTCTCATAGAAGTTTTACACCTTCATTTATATCAAAAAATAACTCATTAACTTGTTGTCACCCTTAAAGACATTCTTCTTAGAGTGAAAAATGACATTTGACATCTCTTTTGTAACTCCCCTATCAAGTTTTATCTTCTTCCTTTTTGACGAGTTATCCTTTGTCTTCTAATTGATATGACTTAAAAGAAAAGTGTGATATCCCAATGCATGTAAGTATGCCAAGACACTCCTAATATTTATCTTATATGACGTCCTTCACATCCTTCTTAATGCTTGTCATTTCTCCTTCAAATTCCATTAGAGCTTCACTCAACTTACTCATGGAGGTACCAAAAATTGCAGTCATTGTACATGCTTATTTAACATTGATTTCAAGTGAACATGTCTTAAAACATATTAAAAGCATATGTAGTAGATGTTGCATTTGATCTCTAAATTCCACCTTCATAGGCTTGGATAAACTTAATCACTTTCTTCATTCATGTCCTAAAAAATTGGATGATTTGATCAAGGTAACAATGTGACTATTCACATGTATAGAAAAAAAAAGTATTTGAAATATTATTATTTGGAGCACTATACCATTTAATCCTATAACCTATCATACATCAACATGAATTTAATTAAGTCTTCCTTAACATCCAATTGACAAAGATCATCAAAACATATCAATAACCATGATATTACTCAAATTTCTAAAATTGATCATAATGTGTTATAGTGTTCTCAAGAACCAGTTTTGGTTCCTCATGTTTAAAAATTTTCAAAGTGAAATAAACCTCAACTAACACTTTGAACAGTTCAAGGACATCGCAAGTAACTTTTACAAGCATTCAGAGGTATATCTAGTTTGAAAAAACATTCATTTACTCACCAATAGCAAAAAGCTACTTCACTAGCTCAAAAGGTAAATTTTGGATCACTCAATATTATGCAAGAAAGAACTTTATCAAAGCAAACCAAGAAAAATATTATCTTATATCAGACACCTTTATGGAGTTCATGAAAAAAAAACATTCACTTTATTATTAAATTCATCATGTATTCCCCTATACATTAATTACTAGTTTCAATTCATTGTATTCTCAAATGGTTGCAAAAAAAAACACCTGTATCATCATATTTTTCCAAATGAATAACTTAGACAACTTCATGAATATGAAGAGCACATCCCCAACATCATTCACCAAAATTTGACCATGGGTTCCTTTGCAAATTTTGTCTGTACACTAAATTATACACAAAATAGTTATCTTCTTATGGGGTCTATCATGAGTCATAATCTCAAACCACCATTAACATGATCTATGATGAGTTCTCTACACATTCAAATCATTTTAAAGGAAAAAAAAAATCAATTTGGAGGCATAAAAAAGTATTTTTCTCCATACCGATTTCAACTGGGGTTTAGGAGGGTTTTAGACAGTGCCAGAAATATTAGATAGAACTTTCTTATCTCGCATCCTTCTCAACTAAATTATTTTGCATAATTTTTGTATCCCTATGATCTTAAAAAATGTTTCTTATTATTTATCTAAATAAATCTTTTCAATTTAGAGCGAATGCCATGAATTCAGGGAACTATTTTGGCATACCTTGGATAACCCAGATTTTGAAAAAAATGTAATTTCTTGCACAACATTCTATGTTCCTCAATTTTGGTCCACAATTTCATGACTACCTCATCCATGATCTCCAATTGCTATTTTTTCATAAATTTACTTTAGTAATTTCCAATTGACTAATCTCATTTGGGTATGCTAAACCTGTTTATCCTTATAAGGAAGTCATACCAATGACCTTAACCATATGCCTTTACGTGTTGAATTTATTGACCATGATGCTTCATCTAAGGAATCTTAGAAATTTTCCTACACACTTTTCATGCTTTTATGTATGTCTTCATATATGGCTTTTTTTCACTTTATACCACTCATGCCAAGTCTTTGAAATATGCTAAATTGAGACTAGTTTGACACTGTAACTCATCAAATGTTTTTTGTTATTCTTCACCTCGTAACACACTTAACCATGTCCTGATTATGTGTTTCATGTCCTATTACATGTGATTTATCCATCATACCTCAATTCCTTCACTTCACCTATTTCAGGTGACTCTTTGCTACCTAGGGCTAGGGATTATTTCAGCTAAACTAAGCTAGTCATGACCAGATTCCACTCATGTACACTTGTGTATCCATCATTCTGACCTTATTTCCTTTTCATCATATACATGCTAGACCATTGATATAACATCATCTTGATCTTGGTATACTCTCATCATCACTTATTCTACTTGCACCAGTCAGTAGTTGCTCAATAAGATCGAGTCTCAACCAAGTGTTCTCATGACCTTGGTCATGTCCTACCTTATCAGCCTCATTCCAAGCTCTCTCTTGATCTTGCTCTTTCTTTAATTTAACTTTTGCATAAATGAAAAATCACAATCACATTCCAAAAATTTTGTTTTCCTTTTTTTCATAAAATGTTTATAACACTTTTTGCAAGTTATGTTAGTTTATGTTCCATTCAAGTGTCTGGTTTTGTGTGACTTGTGTTGTAGTTGTATGGAAAAGTAAAAAATTATTATGGGAAAGGTGACTTAGCTCCCTTGCAATAATATATCTCTAGAAATAAGTGGAAGAAAGACATGAGAATCATGGAACACTTTGATGATGAGGAGACCTATATAACTGAAGAATGGTTCCACAAGTTGGAGGAGGATGTTGCAAGTATTTATATTTCATTGAAGAAGTTAGATAGGTTAGAGTTCATCATGGAGAATCTCATGGAAAATATTTGTGTTTTGATGGAGGCACTAGAAGAAAATGAGGATGACACTCCCAAATGTAAGAGGATCAAAGAACCACCCCATGCCAACCAAGTTCCACCTCCATTCAAGGCTAAGGAAAAGTTTGAAATTCATTTGTATGATGGAGAGGTGAATGTAGAGATGCTAAACCATTGGATAGCTCATCTTGAAGTATAATTTGGTTTAAATCAAGATGATGAATCTCATTTTCAAGGTTGAAGTTATCTAAAAAGAAATTATCTTGGTTTGATAATTATGTTCATTATTTGGCTATGAAGAAGCTACCACCCCTTAATAAGTGGAAGGAATTTGAAGTTTTGATTAATAAACAATTCTATCCTATTTTATATGAATATAAAATATCTATTATTTGGTAATATCTTAGTCAAGAATAAGGATAAATTGTGCAATATTATACCAATGTATTTCAAAATATGGTTGTGCAAATGGGTCAAGGAAAATTTGATCATGAGATATTGATGAAGTATGTTGGGGGATTGCATAGTCAATTGAGGAGGCCAATTTTTATAGCTGAGCCCATGGATCTTTACGAGGCTTGTTATCAAGCTCATTATCTTGAGATGGATGAGGAAATGGGTTCATCTCCCTCTTTAAATGATGACAAGGAAGGTGAGTTAAACACTACTTATATTTCTAAAAAATAATGTGTAAATCCCCATGGGCATTGTGATGTGAATGATCATACAAATGATACTTGTTGGATGTTACATTCAAACTTGCATCATTTTAGGAAAAAGAGGAAGAATAAAGTTATGAACTAGGTTATAGAAAAAGAGGATGGGTGCATCCAAGATGGAGAAGAGAGAAAGTACTTCACTTATTTTCAAGGGAAGGTATGTTTGGGTAGTTACAACAATAAGGGTTCTCCATAAAAAGGATATCTTTCCAATATTTTCCATATTAAAGTTAAAATTAAGAAGAAAAAGGTAGATGCTATTTTTAATTCATGTTCTCAAGAAAATTTAATCAGTAGAGAGATAGTAGATATACTTGGGTTGAAAGTGGAAATCATCCTAATCTTTATACATTAGGTTGGGTGAAATAAAGAGCAAAGATAAAGGTTTCTAAGCAATATAATGTCAATTTTTCCATAAATGAACATTTCATTGATAATGTTGTTATGGATGTAGTACTTATGGATGTTTGTGGCACAATAATTGATAGCCCCTACATGTATGAGCATGATGGAATCTTCATGCGGATGGTGAATACATATTGGTTGATGAAGGATGTGAAGAGATACATTATCCATTATTATGAAGAAAAATCTCAAATCTCCTTGGTAAGTTCACCTCAAGGTAACAAGTTGTTGAATTCTAGTGGAAAGATGTCTTCTATCCTTTTGAAATCTAGGGATATTGATCATTGCAAACCATTGCATGACATATCTAATAACAAGGGATATAATTTTCTACTTGAGTGTTTTCTATATGATTGTAGTCTTCAACCTTCTTTGATGAAAGGAAATTATTCACGTAAGATAGAGAAAATAGGTGAATGTTGGAGTTCACAAGTTGCACCTCCAAGAGGGCATAGATATGGGGAGGAAATTTCCTCACTTAATTAGTTCCTAAATATTTTAGGGACTTAAAAGCCTCAAATTGGGGAGGTATGATCCAAAATTGGATCTAGATATACCTAATTCATGTAATTCATATTGTGCACACTTGAAAAAAGGAATTATTATAATTTTCACAATAGAAAATCTATGTTTTGATGACATATTTGGATTACTCTAGGCCCTAAGGGAAAATACTCACTTAAAAAAAATGGCACCCCATTTTGAGTTCATACGTGAAAGTTATGGCATCTAGAAGTTAGAAGACTTTTCCTTGACACAAAACGACCATGATAGTTACATATTTGTTAATGAAGAACATACATTTGACATAGATTCAAATGCATGTTTGACAATGATAGTTTCATAACCACCTCCTACATAAGGCAGTGGTTCCTTTTTAAGTCTAAAAAATGTGAATTTGAATAAACTTTCACACGTGTCTAATTCCCAACATCCACCATATGTTTCATGACTTTTCTAATGGAATTTTCTCATGGAAGGGAGCATTTATGCATGTCTAGGTTTGAGGTATGTCAGGTATCATGAAGAATGGGGTAAAAGTAGTTACAAAATAAAAATATTGACATCTACTAAAAGAAAGATAGAATGTATTTTTTTGAGGAGTCGAAAGTTGTTCCTTAGCAAACACCATGATGTGTGTTAGTGGTCATAGTAAGAGAGATAAGGTATGTATAATAGTTAAACAAATCTTGTAAAATCTTTGGAGAGGAATAGAAAAAAATCGTATACATAAAAGGCCATTAACTATGGCAGCTTTCGATGCACAAAATATCTGAATTACATAGTGAAGGGGAGTGCAATCGCCTTCACTTAATAGGATTTTTTTACTTTATTTGGTTTCATCTACGGTAAATTCTTGTGTTCTTGTGTACTTGCAAATGTTATAAATTTCTTTTGTACATGTGTTGGATACTTTAAAAATTCATTGTCTGATCATGTTTATTTCTCTATTTTTATACAAATATGAGTTATTATTCATCACTTGTTGAGTTGGAACTTGACAGAATCATATGTCAGTGAATCACTAGTATCTAATATCCATCCTATCTTACGAATCCAATTGGTATTTGAGCTGGTTTTTCTTTTCATCATAAAATGTTTATCGAACACTTTATCACAATTTATGTTAGTTCGATGTTCCATTATATCATGTGGGTTGGTGTAACATTGGGTTGTAGTTTTATGCACCTTACATGGGAAACAAATGCTTCATGGGAAAAATGAATTGGTTCCTTTGCAATACAATATATCTCAACCAAGGAGGGTGGAAGAATAACAGTCACAAATAATGAAACAATTTGATGATGAGGATACCTCATACAGTTGAAGAATAGAATTCATAAGTTGGAGGTGGAAGTTGCAAGTATTTCAATCTTTCAATGAATAGGATTTGGATAGGTTTGGCTCCATCATGTAGGATCTCATGGAGAATCTTGGTGTCTCAATAGAGGAACTAGAATGTAATATGAAAAGGATTCTCCATAAACATGAGAGGATCAAAGAATTTCCCCCCTTCTAACCAAGTTCCAAATCCTATTCAAGGATGAGGAAAATATTGAAATTCATCTAGATATGATGGAGAGGTGAATAATGGATAGGGTAACCACTTGGCTATCTCAACTTGAGGTATACTTTGGTTTACATGAAATTATTTAATGACAAAATATATCTTTTGCATGAGGTTAAAGTTATCCAAACATGCATTATATTTATTTGATAGTTATGTTCATTCTTTTAGTTATGAAGAAGACTACCACCTCCTTTAATAAGTGTGAGAAATTTAAAGTTTTGATTAAGAAAAAATATCTAGCCTATTTTCTATATGAAGAGGAAAGATCTATTGTTTAGAAATATCTTAGTCAAGAATAAGGAAAAAACTATGTAAAGTTATACTAATGTGTTTTAGAATTTAGCGGTGCAAATGGGTCAAGAAACCATTGATTGTGACATCTTGATTAAGTATGTTTAGGGCAATTGCATAGTCACCTAAGGAGGTCGGTGTTTCTAGTCTAAGAACTAAGGATTTTGATGGGGCTTGTTCTCAAGTTCATTACCTTTAGATGGATGAAGAAAATGGTTTGATATCTCTCTTCATATGATGATAAGGAAGGTAAGTTGATTGCTACTTATATTTTCTAACAAATAATGTTTAAAGTCATTGTGGGAATTATGATATGAATGATCATACAAATGATACTTGTTGGAATTTACATTGGGAATTTCATCCTTTTAGGACCAAGAGGTAGAAAAAATTTATTACCTTGGTTCTATAAAAAGAGGATGGGTGATACCAAGATGGAGAAGAGAGAAATTTATTCAATTCACTTCAAGGGAAGGTATGTTTGGGTAGTTCCAATAATAACATATGCTTAACAATAAGGTAATATTTATAAGATTTTCCCTATCAAAGTTCAAATTAAAAAGACAATTTTCAGATGCTCGCATTTTTGATTTATGTTCTCCATAAAATTTAATTAGTAAAGAGATTGTATATAGACTTGGTTTGGAAGTGGAAATTCTTCCTAATCCTTATACATTATTTTGGGTGAAACAAGGAGGAGTATAAATAGAGGTTTCCAAGAAATATAGTGTCATAGTATTACTATAAATGAACATTTCATTGACAATGATGTTGTGGATGTAATACCTATGGCTATGTTTGTAATGCATAGTCATTTGGAATCACCCTACTATGTAGGAGCATGTGATGCAATATTCACGTGAAGGGTGAATTATTATCACTTTATAAAGGATGTGAAGAGCTACATTATATCATTCCCATATGAATGGGAAATATCATATCTCGTTGGTAAGTTCATAGCTCACGTTAACAAATGGTTATGAATGCTAGTGGAAAAAATGTCTTATCTCGTTTTGAAAGCCATTAAGCTATTTATTGGTGTAAAAGTTTACATGAAATATCTACTAACAAGGGGTAGAAGTTTCTACCTAGGTGTTTTTTATCTGGTCGTAGACTTTAACCTTTTTTTATAGAAGGAAATTGGCCATGTAAGATAGAGCAAAGAGGTGAACATTGGAGTTCACAAGATGCACCTCCAAGAGAGGGTATATATGTAGGGAGGAAATTGTCTCACTTAATCAATTCCTAAAGTTTTAAGGGATATAAAGCCTTAAAATGTCAAAGTATGATAAAAAAATTTGATCTAGATATTTCCAATTCATGTCATTCATATTGTACAAACTTAAAAAAATCCATTAATTTTAAAATTCATAATAAAATTTATATGATTTGATGAAATCTTTGGGTTCCTATAAAAAAATACACACTAAAAAAATCAAACCCCAATTCGAGTTCGTATACAAAAGTTATGACCTCTTAAATTTAGAGCACTTTTCCTTGACATAAAACCACCCCGGTGGTTGCACAGTCATTAGTGATGAAAGTACATTCAGAAATTGAGGTTGTGTAAATATATACTATAAAAGGCGATAATTTTGTTTCGAGTTCAAAAAAGGTGATTAGAAGCGGTTTAACACATTTCCAATTTTTAAATATAATTTTAGACTTTTAGGCTGGTTTTTTAAGGTGAAAGGAATCACTCTAGGTCCAAGGGATGTTGGAAATAATAGTAACCAAGGGACGCATAAGTCAAGGGGTGTAATAAGATAATGTAATAGATCAAAGAAAACATACATCTACTCTAGTTTATAACAATGAACGACTAACATACAACATATAAATGCAATATAAAATACTAAAGAGGGTTAGAAATACTTATATGTAGTGTGTGCATGTGACAATTGATGTATAATCCTCCCTAAAGAAAATGACACTAAGAGAGAATCAATATAGGTGGAGAAGGGGAAATCTATTCAAGAAGATCTTCATTCTTAACTCACTATGGTGACCCAAAATGATAAAGAGATAAGATTTAAGAATTTAAGACAACAAGTAAGTGCAAAGTAGCGTGAAAATGTGTGAGTAAGAAGTGCCTTCATGTATGAAAAAGTAATTGTTTGGTGGTGGTTTTACGAAATAAAAGTCAAGTATATATACCCAACACCATTTCCCATGGGCAATTACATTTACTATGGAAATGTCAAAATATACACCATCACCCATGGGCAATGACATCATCCTTAGGGGAAACCCTAAGGTAAAAATGTGTAAAAAATGGGGAATGAAGGCCAAAGGGTAAATGGGGGTGAATGATGAAGGTATATGGTGATCTATAACAAGGATAATAACACATAATAAGAAGAAAAAAGTAGACATAACGAGTGTAATTTGTGAACAAAAGGGAAGAAATGAGGAAAGGATAGGGTAACCAAGGTGAAATAGTGACATATTTAAAATTTTGTGGTTTATACCATATGACCATGTATGATCACACCCAAATCTTGGCAAGCCCCTTAAGTATCCACTTAGGAGGAAACTACAACAAAAACCCATGCACAAAAGAGATGGTTATATGGTGTATACATATGGACCAAATGAAGATCATTATGTCACAATAGTGAAACATGAGATGGTCTTTGGAAAATTATCTATGCAACACATAAATTG